>VDFB02079355.1:0-25502 GCA_007258455.2 Sequoia sempervirens | reverse complement strand
TACAAAGCTATTCTATTCAAAAGTTTATAGGTTTCAATATGAAGAGGGTTTTCAGATCTAGGATGCCATTCTTCACATTTTATAGTTTTCAATAAAGATTCTCATTCAGCATTCAAAGGCCGTACTTAGCCTTGAAAGGCGTGTCACCTGGAAAGGGTGTTTGGGAGCTGGAGGCAAAAACACCTCTCTTGCTTTCTCTGTGCTCCATTGTTGGCGCTTACACTCCACAACTACATTCCTCCAGTTTCTGCAAGGGAGAAAGTTGATCCAGGCTCCAGGTGTTGCATTTATCTAGTTTCAGCCATTCTTGCCTGGCAAGTGCAATAATTCTTTATTTAATTATTCTAGAGAGATTCGGGTATGCTTGTTGTTCATGATCTATTTGTAGCAATTGAATAATGCTTAATGCATAGACAGTTTCTCAAATCTAGCTTAAATTTGAGTTTTATGTACATTTTATGCTTGGTGCCCCTTATACTTCTGTCGAGAATTCTTCTTAAAATCAATCAAAACATAGAAAGATAAGCAGAAAACTACAGGGATTGATTTGGAGCTAGTTGGGCTCATCGCAGTGGTATCAGAGCAGTTTCTTGCCATCCTATTGGGGGTTGGAAATTATTGAGCTCACATGGTTGACATGTGAGTGACCAGCACTCTTGCATTGTTTCAGTCATGGGAAAGATGAAGTCCACTGAGGAACTTATGGTAGAGCTCATGCAGGCCTTTCAAAACTATAATAAAAGTTTAACAAGGCTTCTACAACATCCAGAGATATTGGATCCTTTGTTTGTGAAAGAAAGGAAAATAAACGCTAATGCAAATGATTCTACCAATACAAAAGATGCATCAGGGAAGGAGGAAGTCCTTGGAGTCTCCTAATATTAGCATTGAAGTTTTGCATGTTGAACGTGAAGATTGTATTGTGGATTCAAGCCACAAGCAGTCTGATGTTGTAAATCAGACCTTGGAAGATGTGAAAAAAACACAATTTTTGTGTGATGGGTGGCTACAAAGAGCTAAAAAGGCAAAGATGTTGGCTGCCCAAGCAAAACAGCGTTTGCAAGAGGTCAAGGAACGCTGTAACCAGCTAGATCAAGCAAAGAAACAAAGGGAGTCACACCCTAGGTGACTAATTCTTCCAAGTGAGGAACATGTTAAAGTTGAGCATGCAAAGGAGGAGCTGGTTGAATCGGATGGAGAAGTGGAATAAACACTTAGTGGATCAGCCACTAGTGTTATTATGACATAGGAGTCTGGAGGAGAGTTACCATCTCCAATAGATGGAACAAGTGTCTGCAAGTACTCGACTCAATACCTTGTGGAGAATGACTTGTAGGGTCAGAGTTCAGTTTCTCATCATGCAAACATGTATCCGATAGGGATTGCTACTTCTATGTCGTAGAGGTTTTTAACGGATACATGGGTTCTAGAAGATTATGGTGTCAGAGGGCATAGTGGTTTGGTTGGATATCACATTCATGGGAGATTGGCAGTGAACGAAGAGAGATGTGGTGTTGTGGCCACTTTCAGTTATTCTTATCTCCACATGACAAATGGATGTGAGTTCAGTTTGCATTGGGACCCAAGTGTTGACAAGGTTGGCACTGCGGTCTGGTTGGGTTTTGTTCGTTGGCTTCACCACTTCTGGCATGGTGAAGTTGAGATCAGTGTTGAGCAGTGGAAGATGGTTGGTGGCATGAGGGACATGACACAACACTTCCCTTGGGATCCTGGTGGAGTGGTGTATTCATTGCTATTGAGATTGCTTTAGGACAAGCAATTTTAGGGAGGGTGGGCTGTAATGTCCCCTTTTTCAGCATGATCTTGTTTGATGATGGTTAGCCTATTACTCGGACTCTCATAGGCTGACAGTTTTTAGTTAGGAGGTCAGTGGTCGTTTTGGTGGGTTTTGACATTACCACTCCTTCACTTCAGTAGTGGATTCAGTGTAGGCATTTGTAGCTCAGTGTTCGTTAGCTTCTGACGGCATAGAAAAATACTGAGTTTGGAGGGAGTTATGATTATTTTCGTGGTTAAGTTAATTATTTAACTTAATGGAATATTATAAAGTCAAATTGACTTTATAAAAGATTACAAAGCCACTTAAATAAATTAAAAGGTGACTTAAGGATTATAAAGTGATGAACTAAATCACTTAAGTCATATTAAAGGTGTGCTCACTTCATAAAGTGAGAACAAAAACTATTGAAAGAATTTAAATGCATTTAAATGTATTTAAATGCCAAAAATGCGTTGCTTTTTGGGAGAAGTGCGTGCCTTTTTGATATAAGGAAGAATAAGCAATTCAAACTCACTTCTTGATTATTTGATATTGCTTGATATTTTTCTTCTCTGTGCATTTGACTGAGGACAAGGGTTTCAAAAAACTTCTTCACTAGAGAGCGGAAATTCTTCATTGATGTGTGATTGTGAGACTATGGAATACTAGTTGAATGATTGCAATTGTGGGAGCTTCAATTTAGAAGTTCATCTATGCTTACAAAGCTATTCTATTCAGAAGTTTACAGGTTTCAATAAGCAGAGGGTTTTCAGATCTAGCACGCCATTCTTCACATTTTACAGTTTTCAATAAAGATTCTCATTCAGCATTCAAAGGCCGTACTTAGCCTTGAAAGGCATGTCACCTGGAAAGGGCATTTGGGAGCTGGAGGCAAAAACACCTCTCTTTCTGGCTTTCTCTATGCTCCATTGTTGGCGCTTACACTTCACATCTACATTCCTCTAGTTTCTGCAAGGGAGAAAGTTGATCTAGGCTCTAGGCGTTGCATTTATCCAGTTTCAGCCATTCTTGCCTGGCAAGTGCAATAATTCTTTATTTAATTATTCTGGAGAGATTCGGGTATGTTTGTTGTTCATGATCTATTTGTAGCAGTTGAATAATGCTTAATACATAGACAGTTTCTCAAATCTAGCTTAAATTTGAGTTTTATTTACATTTTATGCTTGGCGCCCCTTCTACTTCTATCGAGAATTCTTAAAATCAATCAAAACATAGAAAGATAAGCAGAAAACTATAGGGATTGAGTTGGAGCCAGTTGGGCTCATCACATATCCGTTGGTTGAATTTACATTGATTCGGCTATTATATATATGGAACAGGTATGCTTGATGTGTGAAGTGAGTGTATAGGTGCAAGGTTACCTGGTATGTAGGTCTAGGTTATTTCCCCATTGGTGGTTATATTGGAGATGTTGCATTGGGCTTTGTGGTTGCTAACCCTATTATACTTAGATTGAGTACAAGATGTGTCATTTGAGACCTAGTGTGGACCTTGGTCTGAATCAATGGTGATTTTGGGATCCGTTGTGTTGTGAGTAAACCCATAAATGTATGTGTGTGTGTTCAGTTGTGATTGTGCATTGCTCCTCTATTTGTGTTGATGATTGAACCTTGCATGATTATGCTATATGATGCACTTGGGAGTCGGGATAGAATTAAATTAAAGGGAAACTTGCTAAGCATTGCATTAAATGATATTTAAAATTGTAAACAATTGTTAATTTTTTTTGTTTCATAAGAGAGAGTATATTGATTTACTGAAAAAGATTTACAAGCATCTACATTGCAGGAATTGAGGTTGGACACCAAACCAAAAATTTACCCACTAGGGCTTGCTACACCCGAACCTTGACCCCCACGGAACTACTAGACCAAAAGCAGTTACCAAAATGCAAGCAAAAATGGTGTCTATCCATACCAGCCCACCATTCGAACATAGTAGAAAATCGTTCATACCACCTAAATTGACAAAAAACCCAACCTTGGCACGCCACCATTACTGTCATGGAAACTATCGTTTTTACAGAGACTCGGCATTATGCCGTACTCGTGGAAACCAAGAACCACCACCCCAAAACAATATAGAGATAATGACATAGTGCATTCAACAGACCCAGACCCGACACTAGAGCAAGAAGGAAACAAAGGGCACCCAACATTTATAGAAAGCCATTTTCTTTCACAAAGGCATAAAATTCTTTAACCCATTCAAAGTCACTGACCTCTTCCAGTTGAAAGACCTTCTTTAAAACATTCACTGTGACTACAACTATCATTTTGTGCCTCACTAGGGACATCCCCTTTAAATTGAGAAGGAAGGGGTAAATTTTGATTACTTCGCCTGTTTTCTTTATCAAGTCCATGTCACACAGACACGGGGCACCCTTGCTTGGAATGGTCGCCTTTAAAACCTCCTCCAAGCTACCCAACAGATCCTTCTTGAACAATTTGCCCATCAAAGTTCTAGCCTCCGCCTTGGGCACACGGTTGTCTAGCACGGATGCTAGAAAACGCGAAGCCACCTGCGAGTTCACCCTTAAAAACTCCTTGTGCTCCAGATGCCCCTTGCCAAGCACCATTTTCATAGCCACCACTGTTAATGGATCAATGTTGAGCAGAATGTGCATGAGGCGTTGGTTTGTAACCTCACGAAAAGCGTTTTGACCCTCCTTGCAATCAAGGGCTATTGGGGTGTCCGCCCCAAAAAAACCACCAAGTCCATCGACATCTCAACTATGAATTTTGAACGTTTGGCCGATTTCAACCTACACCTTGGTGCTTGCTAAAGAAATCAGCAAAAACAAAGATAAATGGTAATGTCGCCCTCGCCACCTTCAAACTTGAATGAAAATGAACCACAATAAACACCTACTTTATTATTTTATGCACAACCAACATGCCACCAACGAGACAAGCTGCAAATACCAAAGTTGCCGTCACTCAAGCGATTGAGTACGCGTAGAGGCAAGGCGAGCAATCTTATCAAATGTTTTGGAAATCAAACAAACCAACCCGAGCCTCCACTGGTACAACGTCATGATGGCACATAATAACTCCCAGCTTGCCATCTTATTTGTAGTGAAAAGATTGCACCTTGCCATTTGATCATCAACTGCCATGAAGCCTGACACCCCGCCACCTCAATCTAGTCCACTCAAATGGACTTGCCACAATCTATGTGGCAAGTCGCCCACCCTGCCTCCCGTGAAAATGAATTTTAGTTTTCAGTCAAATGTATATATGTTGCTAGTAAAAGGGATTTAAAATATATAATAATAAAGTATGTAATGGGAAGGAAGGCGGCATAAGAAGAAAGAGGAGAAATTCAATGAAGGGAGGAAGAAGGGTACGGACTTGTGGTGTTGACAGGAAAAGGATGTAGATGTAGGTGATCATAGCTTGCAAGCAAAGGAAGGAAAATTAAAAAGGACTACGCATTGGTAAAGGGAGGGATTTATTCATTCATTTGGAGAAAGGAATAGAAGAGAGGAAAATTGTATAGGGATTGGCCGTAGTTTTGGGAGAAATTTGAATAGCAAGGAAGAATTAGTGTAGTCGGCGTAGACAAAGAATCTGTGTTTTTTGAGTGCTACATATTGACGATATTCACTTCTGTTGCGTTGTTTTAAAAGCTCTCCTCTCTCTCTCTCTCTCTCGTGCTATGTTGTTCATGCTAGATGGTTAGTGGGCTCATGACTGATCTTGTAAAAATGAATCTCCTTGCATTTGTATTGGGTTGACTATATGCTCTAAATGTCTGTTTTCTTTGGGTATAACTTCATGGATTGCTACAGTGCATAGTTGGTTAATAAGGGTATGGTTGGTTGTTGGGAAAGGTTTTGGTTCAGGTATTCCTCCTATCCTTTTTTTTAAAAGGATTGTTGGAATTGTGTTTTGAATTGTTTATTTTACTGTTGTTGAACCTCTTTTTGTGCCCCGCTTGAATGACAGTTTAGGCATGAAGAACCTAGGATTTGAGGTGTGAAGTGTAAGAAGGGAGTGGCTTTTGTCCTCTGTCGGGGTTTAAGGGCCTAGGGATAGAATGGGTTGAAGTTTTTAATCAAGAAATAAGTAAGTTTAATTGGGAAACTAAAATAAACCAAGATGTTAATATTATGTCATATTTGGAGGGCTTGTAGAGATTTGGTATGAGCATAAAGGACATGTTGTGCTCTAGGAGTTGCTAGATATTCTCAGTGGGGCATCCTCATGTGGCAAGTGGAATGTGTACACCATCCCCACTTAGCCAATTCTATGTGCTATTGTGATGACACTCCTTGTCCTAGCTTTGGAATCCTCGTTCTTGTTGTTGTTGTTTGTGTAATCAACATGAGATTGTCTCAAGTCATGCTTGTGATTGAATGAGACCTTGGTTATTATGTGCCCATGCCTATTTTGTATGCTTAGAGTATGGTTTGTGTTTAAGCCTTACTTCCCTAGTTGGTGTGATGTTTCTATTGCCCATGCGACTATCTCCTAGCATGGTGGGGAGGACCTGTGCGTACACATTGGGGACCTGTAGTTGTGTGGGAGTAGCATTGGGTCCTGCATAAGTTGGAAGGAGGCCTCATATCTTCATCACTTTATTTCAATGTATCAAGTTGTAATATGTAAAATTCAAGATATTTGAGTTCTCTTTGTAATTGAAATTTTATTTGAGGTTCCCTATGTGAAAGAGATGTAAACCACCACTCAAGTGGTGTCATATGTTATATATGTATGCTTTTCTTCATTATTGCCATCTTTGGAAAATAAATTTTGTGCTTGTTGATATTTCTACTATGTTTGTGGAAGAATGAACTTAGTTCATGTGTTAAAGATTGGGTAAATACGTTTGAAGTCCTTATATTGCTATTCCTTGGTTGGAGTATTGGTGTTCTTGCAGACTTGATACACTGTTGAGGTATCCAAGTTTTTTGAGCCTTGATACGTCATAGAGGTATCAGAGTTCTCTAAGCCCCAATACCTCATTAGAGTATCGGAGTTCTTTGGACCCCAATGCCCCATCGAGGTCTCGGAGTTGTTGGGACTTTGATACCAAGGATGTCTTGGTTATATTGCTATGGGTGTAAAGACATGATCTTAGTGAAGTTTTCTGTACTTGGCTTTTGAATTCATAGTTGTGTTTTTTCTATTGTTGTGCCTTAGAAGTTTTGGTTTTGGCCTTTTTGGGTATTGGAATTTGGACAACTCCAATATTGGCCTTTATGTTAGTTCCAATACTACTTTCGTTTAGGGGTAATGGAGTTAGGCCAACTCCGATATTTCTTTCATTTTGGGTATTGGAGTTGGGCCAACTCTGATACCCTCTCTTAGTGAGTCTTCCATGTATGCCACCTCCTTGGTGTGATGATGTTGTTTGTGTCGGGGTGTCATTGTGATTGATACTACACCGGTTGTGCATGTTAGTGTGTAGTGTGGCATGACAATGCTTTATCTTAATTGTCTGTATTGTTCTTAAAAATTAAATTAAAAAAATCTGGTTTGCTTGGCTAATGCCATAGGCGATTTGCTTGGGGCATTAGAAACAATATTTGTAGATTATAAGATACATGAATATGAATATAGTGGCATATGTATGCCACTTAGTTTATTTTAATATGATAATCATATCCACTTGCATATGTGCTTGTTCACTTGTGTGCGTGCTTTGTAGAGGTTATTGTACACACTTCATGAGTTCTATCTTGGGTATGTTTCTAAGTATCTCTCTATAACTAGATTTGTGAAAATGCTAAGATATAGCCTTATGCGTGCAAGATGAATACAGATGAAGTGGAACAAAAATGACAATTGTAAATATCACCAAATATAGAGGTCTGGGCATAATGCAATTAGAGCAGTAATTCTCTCTATTACTAGCATGTTTCTTGAGGATATCTATATTACCAGATTTTTCATCTTACCTTCTGAATATAAGATGAAAAATATAGGTGGTGGTGAATGTAAGATGAAAAATATAGGTGAAGTGGAACAAAAAATCACATCAGTAGATATACCAGACAATGGGAATATTATAATATAGCAATGAGTTAAAAATGAAATTCCTTTTGTATTTGTAATTATGGATTATATTTGGAAATATGCAACTGTTCTAATTCTTGTAGATGATACCTTATATTGCTGGTTTCAAATGATGGAGCTCATTCAATTGCTTGATTAATTTTTTCCTGCTTGTTCAGCCTTATGAAGGTTGAGTTGTAAATAGTAATGAGAAAGTGGTTATAAAAACCAAGATAATTTTAGGCAAATTCTTAAAGTAGTTGTAGATGTTGACAGTCAAGATTCTCGTAGGCCTGTATATTTTTTTGTTTGACATTAACATCAGAAATGGCAGCACAAGTTGTTGAAGCTAAATCTGACTGTCAATGTGACAAGAAATAGTTTTAGAATATAAGATTTCTTTTTATGGTTTGTCCTTCAGTTTATATATTCAAATTTTTATTCTGAAATTATAGCTTCTATTTGTATTCTATTTTTCAGGCTTTCTCTAGTATTACTTTTGAATGTTGAAGTATCTAGTACCTTGTAAGTTTATCTGAGAAAAACTTTGGCTGGGATGTGTCTGAGTTAAATAATAACAACTCTCTATGTGCCATTTAGATATGTGTCGCTAAAGGCTTTTGTCGGTTGATTGCCTAGTACTGTCATTTCTTTCTTGACATATTTGTACTTATGCTAAATTTGAAACAGATTATTTTATTCTTTTTCATTAGGGAAAGGACTGTGACATTTGTGGGGTAGAAATTGCTGATGGAGCTCTTGCAGTCCATGAACATCCTTTCAGGAAAAGTACTGCATTCTTACTTGGGAATGAGGTAACTTAATTTACAAGGCCCAGTGACTGTACTTGCATGGTTTTAGAATGGAAGACATAGATTGTAAAATTGATGATTTGCTTGGACTATAATTCATCTTCTTGAAGTATTCAGTAAATTGACTTGTAGTTTTGGTAAAATTTATCTGTATTACAGTGCAATATTTAATATATTTTCAGCAGGTTTCAAATTTGATTATACATTTGTTAATCTTTTTCTCATATTGTATGCCTCCAACTTGTTATGCACTGTCTAGAGGCCCTATGACATAGAAGTTGGTCAGTTTCAGGTTCTCTACGTTCTGTCACATTCATTGTTTCTTAAGTTTTTCAAAAAGTGGTTTTGATTTTCTTTTATATGCTACTTATCTTTTTTTGGGCTCATCTTTACAATTAGAGGCAGAAAAGTACAGAACACAGGTAGACCGAACAACACTTTTTAGCATTACGTTATTTAAAAAATAGTTTAACTTTGAGTAGAATTTTTATACAAGTTAAATTTTAAATTATAATGATGGTTTTTCTTTTAAATTATAATATAAATCAGTGACCTATTTTTGGGATGTTCCTTGCCTCAGACATGAATGTTTACCTTTCTGGCTTAGTCCCACTATATTTTCTTATCAATGTTGCATAGATTCAATGAATTTCCATATGTGTAGAACTAATAGAGAAATCAATCGGAGAATTACTGAATTGATTGATTGGAGAAATGGAGAGTATTAGTATTAGCTTGAAGTAGATGGATGATTGTGAGGGTGATTGATAGCTAATGATGCCTCTGAGAGCAAACATCTGGGATGGGATTTCATTTAACTGGCCTGAATATATAACTAATGACATGTCTGAAAGCAAGCAATTGAGATGAGATTCTAGTTTGCTGGCCTGAATATATGACTAATAATCGGTCTGAGAGCGAAAATCTTAAATGTGATTCTGTTGTACTGGACTGAATATACAAGTATGTTATTTTGGGACATGGGTCTACCTGAACCTGGCATGGTCCTAGTTTTAATTCTTTTATTGGGTTAATAGGAGGTAAAGCTAGGCATATCTTTTGTTCTTCTCCTTGTGAATGTTTTGTATGTTGAATGGATGATTTTTCCTTTATACTCTTTTTTGTGGTTCAGTGTAAATTTTTTTGGCATTCATATTGTATCTAGGAAATTTTTATTTACCATCATGATGGCCTGTAATGACTTATCCCAGACTACAAAATGCCCTTGTTTTCTACTCGATTCTTTTGGGGCATAATCTCCACTGGGCTCAGGTAGCAGTGGAATCACCTACTAAATTTGGATAATTTTTCAGAGACCTACCATCAATTGAAAACTACAAATTAGTCATTGCTCTATTTGCATGATCCATTATTCCTAGATTGCTATGTAATTTTTTGTTTTGTCCTTTGTTTTTTCTAAAATCTTAATCTCTGTTGGTATAAAAATGTTCTCCCTGCAAAGAGTTAATCAACACCTTGTTTTCCACTCACAAAATATTTAATGTACTTATACATTTTTGTAATGGGAACATTTTAAAAAGATGGATACCACATCGTAGTGTTGCCACCTTATTTTGGAATTCAAGATGGTGTTGCTGCATGACGAAGTCCTGTGTTTACCAGCTTGTGTTTTCAGCTTTGTAGTTTCTTTGATATCACTGTGCGTAAAATTTTTTGAATTTCAAAATATGCTGGCAGATGTTTTATTTCTATTTCTAGAGCCAGCAGTTCTATTGTGATACTGTGACCTACATATTTATAGACTTATGTTTATTGTTTTTGGTTTCCTATACATACTAATACAATACTATGTATTTCAATGCTTTTTTAAGGGGACAGGACTTTCAAGCAAAGAGATGGAAATTTGCGACTTCTTTGTTTACATTTCACAATATGGTTGTGGCACAGCTTCACTAAATGTTACCATAGCAGCATCCATTGTCCTTCATCACTTTGCAGGTAATCAACATTTAAATATTGTGAACAGTCTTACAATTGAACTCATGTATTACTGTGTCCACATATGGGGAGAAGCAATCACTGACCTTTGAAATACCATAGATCATTGATAGTGAAGGTTGATCTGAAGATATCACTAAGATATCACTGTTCCAATTGTATTGAATTGTTGACTACCTTAAATGGCAAGGAAAACTAACCAATTAGATTGTTATCGAGCATTTATTCTTGATTCTTACTAACATTATGGAATATTCTTGCTCATTTATCCTTGCATGCAGTAATTCAATCTAATTTTTTAACACAATGTAAACTGCTTGACTGCCAAAGTGAGGTAATTATATGCTCTCTCTAGTTGTGTTTTACAAATTTACTGAATAAAGAAGAGAACATCTAATAGGGACCAGAGTACCCTTGCAATAGTATATATCCACTACCAAGAGTAACTATAGGTGCCATGGGTATACTGATAGGACTTGAATATACTTATGTTCAACAGTGTTTCAGGGATGGGAACTGTAGGGGATGGTGGGATGTGTTTCAGGGATGACAGTCCAGGGACCAATTTTTGGGGACAACAGTACATTTATACATGCATGCCTACATCCATATGTGCACGCATGCATACAAAAATACATTGAAACTTAAATGTTTACAAGTTTCACTATACATGACATCAAAATTTTAGACATTCATAAAATATTATAATGTATTAAATAAATCAAAGATTCAAAACATAATTTACATAGTTGACAGCAGTATGGTAGCAACAAAAAATTAACCTAGAAAATTTTGATGTCATTGTTCAAACTCAAAAGTTTTTGATAGGCATAGTAGTATAAAAATATATAGTACTAATTACAACTATGCCTCATTTGTGTATCAATATCAAAAGAGCCCTTTGAGTTTGGTCACTTTGACTATCAAGTTGTGGCTTGTCCAATGAATCCTTTACCAATCTTGGCTTCTCCTCCTTTTCAATCCATCTAACATCTTTAGGATCAGCATCTCAATATGCAGTTGGATTTTGTCAACACTTGGAGTTTATTGATGCTGAAGTTTGAAGGCACTATGAACTGCAACAAGCTTCTCCACTCATCTAGAAGTAAGCCTATTTCACTTGATAGAGTAGAGTAGATGAAGCTATAGATGGACCAACTCCTCTTTGCAATAGAGAAACTATCAATCTGCTAGAGTAGGCAAATGGAAAGTGGTCTTAGCTCTAGTGTATCCTTTCCATGCCATATCCACCATCCAATAGGTTCTCTTTGTGCAAGAGTGACCCTATCTTGCCAAGTCTCTAGTTTGTTGAATGTAGGAACCCCAAGATTAATAAATTGAATCGGGTGCTCTTGAAGTTTGGTTGCATTCTTAATGCTCTACATCTTCCTAGGGGCCTTCATAAACTTCCTTACCTCATCATCATCAGGAAGAGGAACTTTGTCAGGTTTAGATGCACACCACTTGGGGTTAAGAGCCTATACAACTATATGAAGAGGGTGTTCATTGTGTTCCACCTCTTCATCACAATAGGCTTGATATGCTCCTCCTAGAATTGTAATGAAAAATCTGATTAATGTAACTGTTTTAAAACATCATAGGGTCAATAAATTTTAAATTTATCAATCAAACTTGTGATAGATTTACTCTTCCACATCCAGCAAGTACAACAATGATACAAGGAACAATCAGTTTCCAATAACTGATTAATCATCAAATTAGCAAGTGTAATTATTCAAATCAGATATAACAAGTCTATGAAATCCTTAGCAAGGATCATGCCATCCTCTCCCCTGTAGGAATGTATTGTCCTTGGTATCGAATAAGTCTTTGATAGTTTAATTGAATTGTTAAAATCTTTAGGCACGGTCAATCAAAATTTTCAAAGAAAATTACTGCTGAAATAGTTTTTGGAAAGTTTTGAATCATAAATTTTTTGTCCTCCTAGGTGGCACTTCAAGTACTCATTAGATCCCATTGGAACAATAGTTGTTGCACAATGCAATTATGTAGGTTAATGCTGTGTTTGCCCAGAATTTGGACTAGCTCTAAAATTATTTGGCTTTCTTCCACCTGTAGGTTCTTCCAAGCAAAAACATACAAGATGTCTGACATATATTCCCTAAGTAAACTAACATGCAAAAACATCATGAATTCTTGTGAAAGATGGGAAGCAATGCCAGCTGATAAGCCACAGGGTCAACAACCATAGAACTACAAGGCAGGGGAAAATCTTGGTTTTATTCTCAATATGTCCGATAATTTTGTTCCATTCTTAAAATGTTCTTTGAGAATTTTGTTCCATTTTTAAAATGTCCTTGAGAATCTGGTTTAGTTTTCAACATGTCCTTGAGAATCTACAGTTGTCTTCAGCTTACATAGCATATTTGCTAGTCTGGCTGTCTATGGTACTATGTACTGTGCACTCCCTTGAGGATTTGTTCCCATTGATTTTGATTTTTTGCTTCTATGGACTACTTTCTTGCTGGTCTAAAGGAAATAAAACTAAAAGTGATCAAGGTGGAAATTTTAATTAGTGTCTTTGCTTTCAAAAGCTGATAGACAATTTACTATTTCAAATGGAATGTAAGACCCTTAGGTTTGTAGTGGAAATTTTGCGAGTAGGTGCAAAGGCCTTAGTTCATTTGAGAAATCAGAAAAATGGAGTAAAACACAAAGTTGTTTATTTTGGTGATTCCATTTCATGCCAATTATTTGATTCCGACTCAACAAATTGAGGCTTTGGGAACTATAATTGCTTTTTTGATATAGAGAGAAATGGCTTGGTGGAATTGGTTGCAGATATACTGAAGAAGAGTAGTAGGTTAATTACAACAAGATAGTTGTACAAAATAAGAATGTGATTAGTTCACATGAATCTTGAATTTGTTGTATGAATTAAAGGAGCTCTTTTAGATATGGTCTATTTATAAAAATCAAGTTACTTTTGGATACCCTAGAGATAGAGAATTCGTTTTAATAAGTTCTAGAGATATTTTTGAAGTTATCATTCAGTTCAATGGGAGCTACTTTTAGATAATTTATAAGCAATTGTAAACTTTATTTGAGAGACGAGTTCAGTAAACTCAATTTATTTTTAGCGGTATGATTTACATGGAAGGTTCTAAAATATATGTGGAACCTGCTGTGACCTATTTCACACATCGCCCATTGCAAATGGGGACCTTCGCTGGTTTGCTCTTGGGGTTTAGCTTTGAGTAGCAATTTCATAATCTCTGTTGCTCTGGGAATTTCATGTCAAACTCTGGAGTCATCACCCGAGCCAAGTTGAGAATTTGACCTTGAAACTGAACATGAAAGTCATAGAAGTGCTTAGAAGACCCGGTAGACGAGGATCGCCTGTGCTTTTGCCCAATTCTGACACTTCCTATTTTTTAGGGATTTTGCTTTTTTGGTTTTTGGTTTTTTCGTTTTAGGCATTTCCGGACCAATATGGAATTTACTATTTTTAGAAAATTGCTTTTTGCTTTTTTCTATTTTTAGTAAGTTTCTATTTTTAGAAAGTGCTAGGTCTCACTGGCAGTGGAGTCGAAAGTTTCCACTTTTAGAATTGAAAAGCAAGCAAAAATCAAAAAATCTTAAAAAAATCGGAAAAATCATGAGAAAAGGAAAAGAAAAGCGCATGCAAAGATGAGAAAAGCAAGGAAAAGCGCATGCAAAACCTGGAAAATCAATTGAAAAATCGCACCTTCAAGGAAGAAAATCAAAGAAAAATCAAGTAAAAAGCAAGAAAATTATGGTGAAATTCGCCCAAGTCTGGAGAGGTGCACCCCATGAGAAAATCCAGTTGAATCTTGGAAAAATCCATTTATAAATTCATTCATCAAAATGAAATCCAGTTAAATCTTGGAAAAATCCAATTAAAATTCGTCCATTTGAAAAGTCTTGCTAAAATTGACGAAATTTTTCCTAAGGCAAGTAAAAAATTCGAATTGGACTTCAAGAATTCCAAGATGAAGTTAAAATCCACTTGAAAAGAGGAAAATTCCAGTTAAAAGTTGAATTTCCAAGGAGAGAATCGAAATTTTTCCTAAGGCAAAAGAGTTACCTTGGTAAAAGAAAAAATCCAGTTGAAAAGTGGATTAGTCCACTTAGAAGTCGAATTTTCTAAAAGGCAAAGGAAATAACCTAAGTTTTTATTTAAAAAATAAAAACTTAGCAAGCAAGAAGGGACGCCTTAAAAAATCAAAGAAAAGAAGATAAGATTGTTTTTTGCGTTTTAAAACAAAGCACCCAATCAGAGAAGAGGTCGACCCAGGCAAATAAGGAAACTTTTTATTATAAAAGAAGTGCTTGTGAGTTTATTTTTCATTATTCACAGGTTAAGTTTTTCACAGGCAAACTTCTCTCAGCAAAAGGCGTCCTTATTTTCTTCTTGAGCTGCAAGTTACATTGATTCCAGAGTATAAGGTTGGACATTTTTCTTCTATTTTCAGATTTCTCAATCATCTGCAGAGTCAAAGCTGGCGAATTTGAAGAAGGAAAAAAGATTTTATCTTGGATTTGCACAAAAACTTCAGTTTTCAGCTTTAATAGTCCAGTAAATTATTTAAAAATTCTTTGAATGATCTTTTAAAAAATAAAGGCTGGTAAAATCTTATTTTATTGAAATTTATTCTCCAACCAGCCTAGGCAGTCGAGTTCTAGAATTTTTTAATTAATTTATTTAAATATCCTCCAGCCATAAAATCGCCTTTTTGCAAATTTGTTAAAATATTCTAACTTTGAGCTTCATACAGGCACAATGTCTACTTCAAAAAATGTAGGAGGTGGAGTTAGAAAAATCCAAGTGAAGGAAGTTCTCAGGGAATTCTATCCAGAATCCCAACTATCGTCAAAATGGAAGAAGGTAGCAGATACCAACTTCGAGCAGTTCAATGCAATTCAACACAAGAAAAGGATGTTTGGTACTCAGCATGAAATGCCCACACCTATTGCAACTAACATTGTTAAGTGCGGACTTCACCAAGCAGCAGGATTTCCACCTGCAGTTCAATGCAGTGAGTTGATGGTTGAGTGTGCCAAGAGATACAATTCACAGACAAGATCCATTAAAGCATCTAACGGGATCACTTTGGCATACTTCACAGAAGATTTAGTCAGAGAGGTGTTTGGTATTCCTCGTTGTCATAAAATGTTGAACAGGACCCGAGAGGAATCACAAACCATGTTTGATCAAGCCAAAGAATCTTGTATGGACATAGTTAATTCCACCTGGATTAAGGAACCAAAAAGGCATCGCTCTAAGCTACCTAAGAGATTGATTTGCACGGATTTTAAAGAAGAATACAGTGACATGATCCACATGCTGAACAGGATTATGGGTACTTCTCAAGGAGCTTTCTTCGAAGTATGGATGTTTTCATATGTAGAGGAGGTCGTATTAGGAATGGAAACAATAAATTGGGCAAAATTAATAAGTGATAACATTGATTTCCAGTTAAGAAACTTGGAGAAGACCAAGACCTTCTATATGAGTTCCTACATAGTTTACATCCTGGCATGGTTTACTAAGTATAGAGGACTGATTTGCAAAGGGGAAGTTGGACTTCGAAATAACCAGTTCAAAGCATATGATTGTTACCCACAACTACAGTTGCATTATAAGGACAATTATAAGATAACCAATGACGCCTTCCTCATGTATATCACTCGATTGCTTCAAGGAAGAATTCAAAAAAGGTTGTCTAAAGAGGCTATGGTGTTGCTTGATAAATTCGGATCTTGGTTCATCCAGTTTCCGACCTTTACATACATAAGAGTTCATGGATTCCCAGATGCTCCGTATAAACTCCCTCGGTATCCAACGGACAAGATTATTATGCTTGAAGTTGCAAGGCAGTTGGCACATGTGGATTCCATTCAAGGGAAAAAGAACAAACAAGGAGTGGATTTTCCTGTTGCAATTGGGAAAATGCTAGAAGTCTGCCCCTCATTGCAATCAGCCAAGGCAGCAAAGTTAGAGTTACAATTTTATAAGTTTGGCACTTATAAACCGAGGTCTGATTATGATCCATATTTGAGAGTTCACGGGAAGAAGTCCCTTCATGTTATGCAGATTGAAGACTATTGGTCTAACTTGGTGGACGAATATGGAGTCAGGAAGAAGATGTGGTCTAGAATTCAAGTAGACCTTGTGAAAAAGTGTGACTTATTCCCCGTTCTGGACCAAGTAAAAGACAATGGAGAGTACGTGCATCCTCAATTTGAACAGGAAAAGAACAAGCCTATCTTGTTGCCCAACTGGACACAACCTGAGTTGACTGATTTGGATGTATTGATGAAGGACATTGTAGCATACTCTAGGGAATGGGTGGATAATCAGATCAGCAGATTAAGAAAAGAAGGAATCTCCCTTACCTATGTCACGCTGAGCAATGAAGAAAGTCAAGGAGAAGCAGTTGGAGAAGGTCCTAATGAACTTCCATGTCCAAGCAAGAGGAAGGCAATGATTGAAGATCTTCAAACAAAGGAAAAGGAAGCAGCTAGCAAAGAGTTGGAGAGTAAGAAGCAAAAGGTGAGTGAAATTCCATCATCTTCAAGTACGTTATCTATCAGAGTAGTAGAAGAGGTGTCCATTGCTGAGATCGAACCAAACCATGAACAAGAGGTTGAATTTCAAGAGTTAGAACAGCTGGATTTTCTTCAAGAGCAAACCTTCACTGAGTGTTTGGAAGGAGATGATACGCTAATGATTGAAGGCATGGGAGATACTGAGATCCTTGAAAACAATGAGGAGCTGGGAGATGAAATAATTTCTGCCTTGAAAGAGATTGATGATGATATTCAATTGGAAGATGGGATGGAATTATCCACTATCCCAGCTTGGTTGACTGAAAGTTTGATGAAGAAGTCTAAACCACTAGATGAAGTTCAACCAGTTGAAAGCATGCAGGACTTCTTAGAGAGGATTGGCAAAGCTAAAACGCCAAAGAAGCCTAAAAAGTATTCTCAGATTATCAGAAATGATGCAGGATCCAGGGTTTTACAAGTTGCAATCCCAAAAGTTGACAAGCCTAGAGATCAGATTACTCCTATGGACTATGATGTTACAACGTTGGACATTGGGCCAACCACGATAGATCAAGATTTCCATGAGCTAGCAGACACTTCCAAGGCCATCAAGGAGAAGTTCGACAAAACAGAGGAGAAGAAGGAAAGACTAGAGTTGGAAAATTTGAGGCTAATAGAGTTCATTCAGCAAATAACAGCCCCTTTGCGCCAAGAAGGTGAAGCTTTTATCCCACCATCATCCCTTCCTCCGGAATCCGTTGACACTCTTGAAGCTATGAGGATCACCAGCCAGGCAACTAGGAGTTGGATCAACAATATCTCAAAACAAATGGAGCAATTCTTGGAGAAATGTGCTCAGACTTATGACAGATCAGCCTTGCTTATGACTGAAATTGGCCAGATTGAAGATAATTGGGAAGACTTCCAGTACATAAATGACAAAGTAATACCTCGTTTGAAGGTTTTAAAGGAAGTATCCCTGCAAATATTGATCCAAGAAGGTGTTATTGAGGAAGGAGCCTCATATGATTTCAGCAGGTGGTATCATTCCTTGTTGGCTAAGAAGAAGATATATGATGGAATGAAAGAAGAGTGTGCTGTTATACAGAATGCAATTGGGAAAATACAGTTTAAAATCCTCACCTCTCTTGAAGGATTAACAGGGCAGGAGCATCATGATGCAAATGGCTTGGATTTGGAAGGATTGAAGAAAAGTGTAATGAATATTTACTTCAAGGAAATGCAGATTATCACAGAAAATCAGCTTGATGACATGTCTTCTCTTTTGACCTTTATGGATAGCTTTCAGAAACAAGAAGGTAGATGGGAAAATACTTTCACTCAATGCCTTGAAACCTTGGACATAATGGGAGTACAGCTGGATTCTATGCCAAACATATCAATGGAGGAGCTCGATTTGGTGTTAGCAAAATTTCTTGCATTTGCAGCCAGGGAGCAAGCCAAGGGGAATTGCATTTTGGATTCCCATTTGCTCGAGTAATTTGCAAGGTGTCATTTTTTTCCACATTCCAAGTGGCTCATCCTACTTGTGCCATGTGTCCATGGAGTTGGTTATGCTTTTAGGGTTAGGGTTTCTTGAAATAATCTTGGCCATTGATCTCAAATCAATCTGGGCCGTTGCTTTGTAATTGGGGTGCCTATATAAACCCCACTCATTTCATTCATTCAGAGAGACTTGTGAAATTGTTGCTACTAGTGCTATTCAAATAATGATTTGATTCATAGTTGAGCATTTGTTATTTTGAGAGCTTGCATGGTTTCATATTTCTTCAATAAAGTAAATTAGTTTCAACATTTTTTAGATGAATGAAAGATTGATAGTGTTGAAAATAGTGAAATTAGTTCATACCTTTTTCAATTGAATGATTTTCAATTTGATGTGCAAGGTTAGTCTGAACTTTGAAACTGTTTAACTTGAATTCTATTACCTATATGCATTGTTCGAATTGATGGTGGTATTGTGTAATAGGACATCATTCGTAAATCCCATTGAAGATTGCATCATCTTTGTCTAGTTGTAGTCATTGTGCTTGGCAAAGCAAAGATTGGTTTAAATTTCACTATCCAACATTTGTCTCTTAAGTTCATAGGAGTAGTTTAGCATAAGTCTAGTTTCTAAACCCTCATCCCTTTTCCTTTTATTTTATCTCAAAATCGAAAACCCCAAAAAAATACAAGAGCATTCAACGTCAAATCAATCTAAATCCCTACTTTTGAGTAATTTGTTATCCAAGGTCCCTTTGTGAAATCAGCATATCACATCATCCATTGAGCTTGTCCATCCCCCCAAACGAAACATTGGAATTACCGTATGACCTTTCTAGCAATCTTAGCATACTAAGTAGTTTTCAAAGAGGATAGAGTGTATTTGGACTCTTTATTCTAGAGTGTTCGGTGTGTCATAAAACACATCAACAGAAACCTTATAAATAATTGCTTTGCACATTGCAGAAACTAATGGTGAATTTTCTTACACTACAATTTCATTGTTTGAAGATTTCGAACTATTTTCTCTGTTTTATGTGAGCAATCAAATTCCGAAATTTGACAAATACAAGTTACAAATCTAGACCTTATGTTAATTGTGTTTCTTGTATGAATGATATTTGTTGAGTACTCTACAATTAATATTCTTGTTTATGAAGTTTTATGTTTTCAATTTCAGCAACTCTGTCTTTCTTGTGTTCATGCATTTAATTTCTGCATTCTTATGATTTCATCAGAAATTCTTGCAACAAAAAATCCCATAAAACTAAATATTTTGGTTTTAGATGTTGTTTCAGCCTAATCTATATGTAAAGGAAAAGTTTTGTTTTCCATGATATTTATTTTCACTGTATGTTAAAAATCCATATCAGAGATGTTATTTATTTTTGAATTAAGGGAGCTTCTCCTTATAATAGAAGAGTGGTTAACCTCCTGTGCTGCATGTTTTCTGTACAAAACAAAACTTTAATAATCATAAAGCACCATGCCTGTCATTAATTTGACAGTCATAAAGCTCCATGCCTGTCATTAGTCTGTTACATGAATAACTAACTAGCCACTTAGTATTGAGATAATGGACATCACTGTCATCTATCTTCCATGATTGCTTCTATTACAATAGTATTTTATTGAACAAGCATGGATGGATAATTTTTCAAAGGAAGTAGTAGATAGTGGTGTAAACTGGAATATCCAAAAATGTTAATTAAATATATTCATAAAAATAGGTTTATAATTAGACATTTGAGTATTAAGGTGCAGATGGGGCAGACATTCTCTTGACATATCCATGGGTGTGTAGTCGTACCCTGGTTCCCAGGATGTTGTTGAAATGCCCTCTGGATGTCCCACAGATGTCCTTGCAGAGTTCTCTGTATATCCTGCATTTTGGGTATGTTGGGGGATATCCTACATCTGCAAGACACAAGGAACATGTTGCATACCATGCAATACAGTGTCATTCTGAAGCTAGTAATATGGGGCACCAAAAGACCAGCGACCAGAAGGCATGAGACACTGTTAATTGAGATACACTCAAGGTTAGGTTATAAAACTTGATATGACAACTATTTTACCAGCCATTATGATTTTTAGCTTAAGCATTGTTAAGATCTATGCAAGACAAGGCTGAAACTACATGCTAATTGTAATTTGAGGCACTAGTATGAAGGTGGAGTAAAACTGGGACCATACGGATTGGTCTAGTCTGATAGATATTAGCAAGTGCATAGTGGAGGCACTCCAGTGAATATTCTACACTTCCCATATGACAGTGAATCAGAGAATTGTAGGGGTATGCTTTGTACAAGGAGCCCCTAATTTCCAGCAGGAATGATCCTGTAATGTCTTCAAATGTGGAACTTGTGCCTTGAGTAAAACCATTACTATTGTGTTTTTTTAAAGTGAAAAATAGCACTTTCTGTTAGGTAGAGTAATTATTAACTTGTGATGCCAAACTTTATTTTCTTACTGCAGAGATTTAAAAACTGAAATGTGTGGTTTACCTTGAAATGAGACGCTTGCACTTGCTATTATTGTACTCATGTTAAACAGAAAAGTTGTGGAAGTTTGGTTAGTTCATTTTTATCATGGAATTTTTACATCTGGAAGTATTTCTATCTCAAGTATTTGAGGGAACTTAAATCTTTTTATTAGTTATGACATAGATGTTCTTTCAGAATTTCTATGGCTTCAATATTTTGAGTATTCTCTTGTATTCCAGATGTTGAGTTTTTGCAAATTTCTATGTATGAATGATATAGAGCAGCTAATTGCATTGACTCTGTCATCCTGTAAGCACTGACAACTTCTTTGTACGCACTACTACAATGTACTATGCTGTACAGAATACATCTAAGTCTCTTTCAGGAATGTTGGGGGACAATCAAAGCAGATATTTAGTATAATGTATGATTTCTAGTATTTCTAGGATTTGTCTGTCTTCAATTCATGTTTGTCAGTATTTTGTGAAGCAATACATTCTTGTCTTATGAGACCATTTCCTTCAGTTTGGGCAGACTTTCCTGAAAGAAGGCGAGATGGTCAAAAATTTGTAGTAGCTGAGAAACCAGCAAGACAAGGTCGGAGAAATTTTTGTGCAGAACCAATTGAAGTTATTGCAAAGGAACGCAAAGATAAGAAAGAGGCTGGCTCACATGATTGGTTGGATGATGTAGGAACTGACAGAAGTAATCAACATGATGAGAGGATTGAAGAGTCCTTTCCTTGTATGCTTGAAATTGAAAATAACACTGAAACGAGCCCATTAGATATGTTGTTTCATTCTGATTTGTAATTATGGTGTAGTATTTGGCAACTGGCATTATACTTTCATATGCTGCAGGTGGCAGCTAGTACATGCTTGGAAGATATTATGGAAGAACTACTCAATCTGCTAAGAACACTAGTTATTATTAGCTGCAGAAGTGTGGCATTTCAAGTGGGCTCGTTAAAGTTTTACTTTTGTATTTGATTGAATTGGACAACCTGATAATCACTAAGGATAGGTTTACTCATGGTCATTCAAACAAATTCAATCACAATGTAATCATTACAATAGGCATGAGCAATGCAAATTGAAATTTGCTGATGTTTGGAACTGCAGTTGTGGTTTTGGCTCTTCCTACGTTTTTGAGTGAATGTGGGAGGTTGTTTGGCCAGACTGAAATATTTTGCCAATTATTTACCATGCATTGAAAATGAATTAGAGCAAAGTGTAATGTATCACTAATTATTATCAATCATTGTACCTTCTGATGAGTGGCCCTTTACATCCTTTTATGTGTTGTGCACTGCTCACTGTCAACCATTTATTGTTTGCTCTATTAAATCTCTTTGTACTGTAGAAGGCTTTAAATGATGTAATTGGATGTTGTAGGTATGTGAAATTAAAACTGAACATCAATGTTCAGAACCAAAATAGAACTGAACCCTTTTGTTTTTTAATCTTACAAACTGAAACAAGGTACATGCTTATGTAGAAAGCAGATTAGGAGAGTCCATCTAAAAGATTCAATCTAACTGCCCTAGATTTACTGACTACCCTACAGCTGATCTTTTCCTAACAGCACTTACATAACTGTTCTCTTTTGCTGTCCTTTATTAAGCAGAAAGCCCTAAATATAACAGTAATCCCTAAATATATGACTATCATTTCTCTACAAAACTCCCACTTAGCCAGATATGTCTCAACTAGGTTGTACATTTACTCCTTTACAAAACTCAAAACATGTTTCTTGGTAGTGCCTTCGTCAATGCATCTGCCACCATTATTTCAGTTGCACTGTACTCTGTTTGTACAAAGTTTTTCTAAATTATTCACAGATGAAATGATACTGTATACCTATGTGCTTAATTTTCCCCTGATACTTTTAATGTTTCATCATGGAAATGCTACTTTGGCTGTCACACTTCAACATTGTTGGTTGGGTTTGAACAATCCCAATGCCGTGCAATAATGTTCTCAGCCATATTGATTTCTTTGTTGCTTGACATGCTGATATGTACTCTGCTTCTGCACTTGAAATGGAGATTGTTGGTTGTTTCTTGCCAACGAAACTGCACCTCCACAAAGGAGAAAACAATATGTTGAAGTTGATTTCTTGCTATCAATATATTTTGCTCAATCTGCATCATAATAACCTATAAGCTTTAGAGATTCTTATGAACTCCCATGGAATGTAATTCTGTGTTTGGTTGTTGTTTGAAGATATCTGAAAATTCTTTTAATTGCTGTCCAATGTTGTGGTCCAGGATTGCTGGAAAACTGGCCTACAATGCATACAATGTGTGCAATATTAGGACCACTAAAAAGCATATGTTCAACTCTCAGCAACATTTTGATATGGAATTGTACTCATATACTCTGTTTCTTCTTGGGTTTTGGGTGACATTTCTAATGAAAGTTTCTTATCTGTTTCCATTGGAATGTTTGTTGGCTTGCAATTTTCCATCCCACATTTCTTGAGAATGTTCCTAGTGTAGCTCTCTTGATTAAGATGGATTAAAATTTAAATACCTAAACATAGTGGATTTCACCATGATTGATCATCTTAAATTTTGTAGCTTATTGAGACTTGAGCAAGTCTAACATGTTTAGATCATTGCTCTTTTTGAATATAGAGGTAAAAATTTCATTTACTCACCAAAATGCTTGATGACATTTGTTTGCCTACGGAATGGGATTCAAACCTTACGTACTCTGGCAAACTGGTAATGTGCAACATAGGATAAAACAGTAAACTGAAAGATATCATATTTGAACACCATAAACTTTATTCATTCTCAGAAATATCATGTACAAAAGAGTATCAGCAGTGATTGACAATAAACATCGGCACCAAAGAACTCATTCATAATTCTTTCCCGACTATCCCAACCGACTACATATAACGCTCGGCGGTGGTTAGATAACCAACCGACACGACGTTTCATAACAACATTAACATAACATTAATCTGAACATGTTTTCCCGAAAGTACATGACATTATTATTCTTTATTAATCTATAGTTTTATTAACAATTGGCCGACTAAGACCAAGGCCGACTACTACCGCATAACAAAATATCCACTAACATCATCCCCCCAGTGCCTCCGTGGACGGTATTGCATATACAACAAGATAAGATCATTGAGAAGTAGGGGGAAGGGAGTGCGTCCCTGGATGCACAGATGACGTCGGAGTGGTGGAAGAATGCTCTGCTCGCAGGCGCCTCAGCTCCTCCGTACGTGTACGAAGCTGCCGATCTGCCAGGATCTCCCTCTCCCTTGCCGCTTTTACCATCCGAGCTGCCTCCATTAGTTGGCTTTTCGCCTTCTCCGCTTCTGCATTCTTGGCCGCCAATTCCACCTCTTTTACAGCCAACTGATCCTCCAATGCTTTCACTCGCTGCTGCTATGCTGCCTCTTTCTGCTGTGCTTCCTCCTCCAAGGCTGCCACCCGAGGCTCCAAGACCTCCAATCGAGCTCCCCTCTCACTGGCAAGCCGAGATTGTTCAGTCAAGTCATTCTGAATGCTCTTGATGGTCGCAGCGGACTCATCCTTCACCCTCTGTAGGAGTCTATAGGCGTCCACTCGTCGTGATACTGCTACCTCGGTGGAGAATATTTGGCGCTTCATCAAAATAAAGACATCTCGGAAGGCAAGCTCTATGTAGTATAAACTCTCCAGAACGCCTGCATCCCGCCCTACTAGCCTCGGTGGTCAACCCCACCAGGCTCTAATCATAGCAGGAGTCTCTCCTGCTGGCCACCCTTCGCCAAATACCCGTGCGAACTCAGCCTCACACCCCATCTACACAAATCCTCGGATGCGGTGAACCTCCTGGCCCACTAGAGGCGATCGGCCAATCCTCAAGTCCCTGGAAATCATTCCCACTGGATCATCACCGCCCACAGTTTCCCGAGCTCCCCATCACGCTGCACTGTGCCCACTGGGTCTGACGGGTCTGGCTGTGACATTTCCACGACAAATCCCTCCGTGGAAGCACCCTCCTCGTTCTCCTCATCATCAGAAGGTATACAATGTTCTGTGTCCTCCTGGGGTGGTTCCTCGACTACCGGCTGAGGCTCATGAATGGCTGTCTCTGGTGCCTCTGCTATGCTAGCCCCCAGGTGTGCAAGTGTGTCCTCGCCAAGTCTGGCCGTCTCACTCTGCTGGGTGTGAACGACTGGCCCGTCCTCATCCCCTTGTCCCTCTAAGGGACTCTTCTCCTGCTGGTCTGGCTGCTCGGCCACGTCCAATGTGAGGCCTACCGATCCCAACCAGCTATTGATCTGTGCTACTCCGGGTGCTCCTGGGGCTGGAGTCGTCTCCTTAATGGCCTCCGTCATTCCCCCAATTCCTACTGCCGAGGTTGCCACTCCTGTCGCTGCCGATGCTGTC
>VDFB02079354.1:0-14804 GCA_007258455.2 Sequoia sempervirens | reverse complement strand
GACACTACATGTGATCATATGTCATTTGAGATGTTTCAAGACAATGATTCCTTATGAGAATGTTTAGGAATAAATGATACTTTACCCACCTCTCATAATCATCAAAAAATTATCTATTGTTTAAATTTTAAGACATACTATTGGAAAGAAGAGACTAAAACATCTCATGATGATCAAAATTGCAATGTGTTACTTGTGGGAGATACCCTAGATGTTTCAATGGACCCATCTAATGAAGAAAAAGTGATTCAAATTGGGAAGTGTCTTGATGAGGATGAACAAGAATATGGGTATGTGCAGGATCATCATGGAAAAAATAGGCCCTTAAGTGGCAAAAAATTTAGAAAAATCAGAGTTAGACAACTTGACGTAAAAATTTGAATAAGTTATCTATATTATTTCAAAAATATGTAAGAAAAGAATCTGTAGAAAATTGAATGTAGTTTCTAAACTACTAGGTTTATTTTAAAAAATAAAAAAATCTATTTGGTGGAAATTTGAAATTTCAATGCAGAAGTATTCCCTAAATTTTTAGGGAAAAAAATAAGTAGGTGTCCAATCGACCACCCCAACCAATAAAATGACAATTATTTTTTAAAAGATTTTAGGATATAAGTAGAAAACTCATGCTCCGATGTGATACATATTTTTTTTGTAATTTTTTCCAAAGTAAATAATTAATTATGAATTTTTTATTACAACTTTTTAAAAAATATAAAAACTCATATGTCTGACCACCTTAACTTGGTCAAAACTTCATGAAATTTTTTTGTTTTAATCCTATAGTATGTGTAGCATATAATGTGATGCATGTTTTGGATTCAAAAATTGTGATACCATTTTGAAAGCTATAGATGTTTTCCAATTAGCCTTATCAATCGACTTTAGTCAGAATTGAATAGAAAAATGAAAATTATTATTTATTAAATTCAAAGTAAAGAATAATTTATATTGGTGGAAAGCTGAGAATATCCTTTAAAAACCCTTTTTGTTTCATCAATTTTGGGTAAAAAAAAATTTCCAGCCACATACCCTACACATACCCATCATATTGCCACTTCTTGGCCCATCATGATCCTGCACATACCCAATATATAATTTTTTACTAATTTTGAAAGTGGACACATACTGAAAAATAGAAATTTGGCCATGCTACCCTTATAATTTTTTAAAACTAATCAAAACATTTTTTAAAATATGTGTAGAATGGAGTCTAGTTTATAAAAATGTAATTGATTTGAAATTTTAATGAACGATTAAAAAATAAAGTAAAAAATACCAAACATTGGTTTTTTATAAAAAAACAAACACATAAACAAAATAAATTAAAGATGAAAGCTTTAACATAGTCAAAATGTGGAAAAATTACATTGTTAAATAGCTAAGAGAGAGCTTAACATTACCTAGGTGTTTGTTTTACTTGACCTTGAAACACGTGCAAATATGATGGTTAACACAAACGAGGTAATGTGAAATTGTGTAGAATATGTAAAAAAAAAAATTTGGACGTTGGAAAGGCATTCCAAGCCTTTGGGTTGGAAATCCAAAGAAATCCAAGCCAAGGCTTAGGATTCCCTAAAAGCAAAGTAAAAACACGGTGCATGTTATAACATGGTTGTGTTATGCTATTTTATATTGTGTGGCTTGTATAGATGTGTGTTTTGTGTACGCACGTTCTTTATTCCCAGACAACGACCCAAACATCACAATTACGCCCGGCCATCATCAATCTCACCTTACGCCTCTTTGCGTACGTCTGTATTAAAACGCATTTGCGTACGTACGTCTGTATTAATACTGCTCCAGGTACGCGCGCTACGTACGTAATTAACGTACGTACGTACGTACGTACGTACGTACGTACGTACGTAATGTCCGAACGCACGTACGTCTGTAATGCGTCAACGTACGTGCGTACGTACGTACGCAATGAACGCAGGTCAGCCGATGGGCAATAGGCCATGCATACGCACAGGATCAGGCTTCCAGGATCTCACCGACAGGGCCGGAGGGTCGATGGGTCGATACCGAGTGACGCAAGGTTGAATGTAGGGTTTATCTTTTAAGAAGGGGTTAAGGGTTGAGGGTTTATAGTTGAGGGTATAAGGTTAAGTGTATAAGCTATAGGGATTAGGGTTAAGGATACTGTGTATAGGATTTAGGGTATGGGTTGAGAGTATAAGGAATATGGTTAAGTGTTGAGAGTGCAGGGTTTAGGGTTTAAGTATAGGGTTGAGGGACAATGCTCAAGGTTTAGGGTATAAGGTTGAGGGTTTAGGGTATAGGGATGAGGGTTGAGGGTGTAGGGTTTAGGGTTTAAGGTATATAGTTGAGGGTTGATGTTTTATAGTTAAGGGATAATGTTTAGCTCATTGAGTCTATAAGATTAAATGTGTTAGGAATACAAATTAAAATTTAGGATATTGGGTTTAGGGTTTAGGGTATGGGTTGAGGGAATAAGGCATAGGTTTATAGGTTGATATTGTATGGTTTAGGTTTTTCAGTAGAGGGTTGAGAGAATATGTTCCTAGTTTAGGCTATAAGGTTGAGGGTATAGGGATGAGGGTTGATGCTGTAGGATTTAGGATTTAAGTTATAGGGTTGAGTGTATAGGGTATATGGTTGAGGGTTGAGGGTTTACAATTGAGGGATAATGTTCAACTCATTGAGTGTATAAGATTAAGTGTGTTAGGTATAGGGATTATGATTTAGGGAATTGTGTTTAGGGTTTAGGGTATGGTTTGAAGGAATAAGGAATAGATTTAAAGGTTGAGACTATATGGTTTAGGTTTTAAGTACAGGGTTGAGGGACAATGTTCAAGGTTTATTATATAAGGTTTAGGTTATAGGGTATAGGTATGAGGGTTGTGGGTGTAGGGTTTAGAGTTTAAGGTATAGGGTGTAGTGTTGAGGGATTAGGGTTTAAGTAGTTTGGGGTTTTATTATTGAGGCATTTGTTCAGCTCATTGAGTGTATAAGATTAAGTGTATAGGGTATAGGGATTATGGTTTCAAATATTGGTATAGGATATAGGGTTGAGGGATTGAGGGTATAAGGCATAAGTGAAGGGTTTCAAAGTGTATGGTTTAGGGTTTAAGTATAGTGTTAAGGGTCTATGGTATAGGGATGAGGGTTGAGGTTGAAGGGTTTAAGGTTTGAGGTATGGTTGAGGGTTGAGAGATTAGGGCTTAAGTATAGGGTTGAGGGTATAGGGTATAGGGTTGAGGGTTTACATTTGAGGGATAATGTTCAGGGTTGAGTATCTAAGGTTAAGTGTATAGAATATAGGGATTAGGGTTTAAGATATTGGGTATAGAGATTAGGGTTTATATTGAGGTTATAAGGAATAAGGTGAAGGGTTGAGATTGTATGGTTTAGGTTTTAAGAATATGGTTGAGGGACAATATTTAGGGTTTAGGGTATAAGGGTGAGGGTATAAGGTATAGAGATGAGGGTTGATGATGTAGGGTTTAGGATTTAATGTATAGGGTTGAGGGATGAGGGTTGAGGGTTGAGGGATTAGGGCTTAAGTATTGGGTTGAGGGTATAGGGTATAGGGTTAAGGAATTGAGGATATAAGGAATATAGTGAAGGATTGAGAGTGTATGGTTTAGGGTTCAAGTATAGTGTTGAGGGTATAAGGTTGAGGGTATAAGGCATAGGGATGAGGGTGTAGGGTTTAGGGTTTAAGGTATATGGTTGAGGGTTGAGGTTTGTAGTTGAAGGACAATGTTCAGGGTTGAGTGCCTAAGGTTAAGTGTATAGGGTATAGGGATTATGGTTTAAGGTATTAGGTATATGTTTTAGGGTATGGATTGAGTGTATAAGGAATAGGGTGAAGGGTTGAGAGTGTATGGTTTAGGGTTTAAGTATAGGTTTGAGGGACAATATTCAAGTTTTAGGGTATAAGGGTGAGGGTATAGGCTATAGGGATGAGGGTTGATGTTGTATTGATCTATTTAGGATCTAGGGCAATCACTTACAGAATGCTTAACGTAAATGATAACTTAATACAATGCTCAAATGAACAAATTAACATAATATAATTGCCAAGATAATGAACTGAAAAGAAAGAGAGAAAATAAAGAGGAGAACAAATGCAATTGATAATGGAGTTCGTCCCTAAGGACTATGTCTTCGGGCCCCTCTCCAATGAAGTGACCGATCCGATTATACTCCAAAAAAAGTTACAATTGCTTCATGACTATCTCCCTTAAGCACAACAGCATGACGTTCCTCTGATGTGCGGAAATGTCTTCAAAATCTCCTGAGCATTCTCTCGTTCTCACCACCTAGACTTAGCCAAACAAATGCCTACTACCTCCTTTTATACATAAAATACACCTAATTAGGCCTAACCATCAAAATAAATGCTTAACCCCCCTTAACAACTTGTACAACAACTATTTTGTTCTTTACAATCTTTTTGTTCAGATGGTTAAGGTGAATTTTGGCCATATAGCCCCATTTGGTTAGGCTCGGCCAACTACCCTTTAACAAAATTAAACAAACTCGAATAGTATTTCGAGGACCATTGGTGGTCTACCGGTCAGTTATCCTCTTACATTCCACATGGTCGGGGGTTCAAAACCCACCAGCCACATTTTAAAACCAAACTCCCTAATAGTAAATAACAACAGAAATCGAAGGCTATATTTGGTAGCGAAGGCATCGGCGATGCAACAGTGTAACCGTGGGCTGTTTCGGGCGACGTCAGGGGGTCGAGCTCCACCAGAATTTTGTTAAAAAAAACCAACAAACTCGCCGATAGTGAAGGGACATGTGTCGAGCTCCTATTCACCGAGGATGCTGACGAAGCTACTGACATGTACGATGACAAGCAAACTGAATGATGACTGGATTGTTGATGATGTTCCTGATGTGTCATACGGATGCCACGTGTCGCATTGTGATTGGTCTGTACAAGATGAATCAACTGCCACATGTCACACCGGGATTTTTACACATCATCCATATAGTACGGACTGACACGTTGGCATGATGAAGTCATCAGTTGTACCCTCTAGTCAACTAAACTTTGACTGCCAATATTATGAGCATACGTTGTCAGATTTTGACGAAACGAGCATTGCCAGAATTATCTCGACGAGCCTTTCAATTTGACGCCACTTCTGTTGATTTCTAAGATGATCATTTTTTCACCTTCTGGACGACTCCTGATGGTAGTTTGACTGAAATTTTGAATAGTCGTAACTTGAGCAAACAGACTCCTTTTTGCTTCGTTCAAGTTGCGTTGGAATCAGGATGTCAAACTCTTTTTTATGGTGCTAAATTTTGGAGTATTGGAGACACTTCAAATTTCATTGAAAAATGTCCCCCAGATCAGGTCTCCCCACTGGAGAGCTTTTGGACCTTCAAAAGCTTGATTACTTGGAAAGTAAGTGAGGGTAAGTTCCCTCACTTTACCAACCTCCATCCATTTCACCTTGCTTGGATGCATCCCCTTAAGTCCCACTCTGACGTACTCAACTGCTCCTCTTCCTGAAGTTTTGACATTTCTGTCAAGAATGACATCTTCTGGTAACTCTGGCATGTACTCTGGTGAAAGGTCATCAACTGATGGAACCTGAATGTCTGTGACTTCATCCAGTATCATTGGAGGCTCATATAGTTTTAAATTCTCAACATTGACAACCGAGTAAATATGCATGTATGGAGGAAGATTGAGGTGAAAGGCATTGGTACCGATCTTCTCAAGGATCTCAAAAGGACCATACCTGATTGGCTTAAGCTTCCTACCTTCACCTTGCATCCTTTCCTTGCTGATGTGTAATCAAACTCGGTTTCCAACTTGAAAATGATGATCAGTGCGATGCTTGTCATGGTGAGCCTTGTATTTTGGTTGGCTCTGTTCCAACTGTGCTTCCACTACCTGATGAATTTCTTGGACTTTCTAGATGAACTTCAAAGCCTTCTCTGCATCATGGCATCTGTCTTCAACATCTTTTTTCTCAAAAGTAAAATCCATCGGTGTCTTGGGCACATAACCAAAGCATGTCTCAAAAGGAGACCTCTTAGTAGAAGAGTGTGCTGCATGGTTGTAGGCATGTTGCACATAATGAAGATTCTCATCCCACAACTTAGGATGCTTACTGTAGTACCCTCTAAGTAGATGCACAACTATCCTGTTTACAACCTCTGTCTATCTGTCGGTCTGCGGATGGAAGGCTATACTTTTCTTCAGTCTGGTGTCCATGAGTTCCCACAAAGCTGACCAAAATTCCCCCAAGAATCGAGAATCTTGATCTGATACAATAGAGGTAGGTAACCCAAAATGAACCCATACAAATTGAAAGTACATATGAGTTGTCAGTTCAACAGTGACCTATTTCTTACAAGGCATCAAAATACACATTTTGCTGAACCGATCAACTACTACATACAAATAATCATGTCCCTTCCTAGACATAGGTAACCCCCCAAAAAATTCCATTGACACACTTTCCCATGGACGAGAAGGTACAGGTAGAGGTGTGTACAAACCCAACTTCCTATTACTAGGCTTACTAGTTGCACACATAACACAACCTCTAATATACTTAGTTACAGTTTCTTGCATACGAGGCCAACAACAATATTTCTGCAGCTGAGTCAATGTTTTGTTTACCCCAAAGTGTCCTGCAATCAATGAGGTATGTGCTTCTCTAATAACCTGTGCTTGTTCATACCTTGGAACACATAATTTTCCTTAGTGATATAATAGTTTATCCTGCACATAATAATCTTTCTCTTCTACATGCTTACCTTTCATTAAAGCAACATAGATATCCTTAAAGTTCTCATCATTAGCATATTGTTCCTGAAAAATTTCATGAACCATAGAACTATTCTGAAGGATTATCAAAGCATTCATCATAGGAGGCCTAGAGAGCATGTCTGCTACTTTGTTATGGGTACCTTTCTTATAATTAATAACCAAATGAAACTGTTGCAAAAAACCCATCCACCAAAAGTGCCTACTTTGTTGTAGTTTAGATTGTGAGTGCAAATACTGAAGTGGCTGGTGATCAGTGTGGATTATAGTTTCTTTCCCCATTATGTAATGTTTCCATTTCTTAACACTCTAAACTAAAGCATAAAGTTCTTTATCATGAGTGGGATAGTTACTGCTCCTGAAAAAGTTTCAGAGTGGTAGCAAACTGGTTTACCTCCTTGCATGAGTACTGCTCCCATGGCAAACCCACTCGCATATGTCTCGATCTCAAATGGTTGATGTAGATCTGGTAAGGCCAGAACTGGTGCGGTGCTCAACTTTCCCTTCAAAGTGTCGAAAGCCTTCTGTTGTGGACTTCCCCACTGAAAAGTTGCTCTCGTACTAGTTAATGCATGCAATGGTGATGCTATATAAGAGAAATTTGCAATAAACTTTCTCCAGTACTGAACTGCACCTAGGAAACTTCTGACCTTTGTGACTGTACTTGGCTTAGGCCAGTTTACAATAGCTTCGACCTTCGCAGGGTCTACTTTCAATTGACCATTCCCTACGACATAGCCTAAGTACACTAAGGATGTCTTAACAAATTCACATTTAGACATTTTTACATAGATTTTTTCTTTTCTCAATACATCAAAGACTTTCTTTACATGACTTACATGATCTTCCCAAGTTTGACTGAATACAAGAATATCATCTAGATAGACTATGACAAAATCATCAATAAAAGGATGAAAGACATCATTCATGACTCTCATAAAGATAGCTAGTGCATTACAAAGCCCAAAAGGCATAACCAACCACTCAAACAGTCCCTGTTTTGTCTTAAATGCAGTCTTCCAAATATCATCTTCTACAATTCTTATCTGATGATAACCACTTCACAAATCTAACTTAGTAAAATAAACTGCATGTTTTAACTGATCAAGTAAATCATCAATTCTGGGAAGAGGATACCTGTTCTTTACCGTTATCTTGTTCAAGGCATGGTAGTCGAAGCACATCCTCCAAGTTCCATCTTTCTTTGGAACCAAAACAATTGGAGAACCACAAGGAGATGTACTAGGATGAATAACTCCTTTTCCCACAAACTCCTAAACCTGCTTTTTAATTTCCTCATTCTGCATAATAGATAAACGGTACATGCCGATATTAGGAAGTGGCACATCCTGCTGTAACTGGATTTCATGCTGTATCTCTCTCTTGGGTGGTAACCCCTTCGGTTCCTGAAACAAGCCATCATAAGCAGAAATAATTTTGACCATTTCAGCTTTATGTTTTGGGTCACACCCCTTGAATGCCTTAGATTTATCATCTTCTTTGGCTTTTACAAGCATTAATACAAAGTTCTTACTTGAGTTGACCAATCTCTTCATTTGACTAACATTAACTAAATTAAGATTAGTCTTCACCTTATGTGCCCATACAATGTATTCTACCCCATCTTTAAAAAGATGATACTTATTCTCCCCCCTATAAAAGATTGCTTTTCTATCATAAAGATAAGGACTTCCCAACACAAGCCCACAAATATCCAAAGGAACTACATCTACTTCTACCTCATCAACAAAGTTTGTAGTGATAGAAAATCTCAATTTACATTGTTTAGTTACTTGCAATTGTGCATCATTGCAAACCCATCCAAGTGGATATGGCTTTGGATGAGGTGTTGTAGCCAAATTTAATTTCTTTACCACTTCCTCAGATATTAAGTTGACTTGGGAACCCGTATCAAACAATGTATCAACCTTAGTGTGTTTTGTTACAACACGAATGTGAAACAATTTATTTCTTTGCTTATCAACCTTAGGAGAAGATTCTTTACTTGTACTTGCACTGGCATTATAAAAACTTGCATAAGAAGAGAGAGATATAACTTTCCCTTTACCTTGGATTTCAGCAGCAACAATCTTTGTCTGATCTCCGGAGTCAGAACCAAGATCCTGTTGAATCACTGCAGTAGTCTTTTGCTTGCCTTTATTACCTCCATATCTTTTTGGCCTCAACTCAAGATGAAGCTTCCAACATTTTGAATCATCATGCCCCTCTTTCTTGCAATGGGAGCATGTGGGTTTCTCACCCTCTTTCTTAGCTATAGCTGTCTTCTTCCCTTTTCCTTTATCTTTGTCTTTTCCTTTCCCTTTAGACTTACCCTCGAACTTAGATGGCTTCTTGGAAAAGTTATCACTAAAAGTGTTCTTACCCCTTGACTCTAAATGAGTAGCTTGGATAGACACCTCATCTAGATTGTTAGGACTCAACATCAAAATAGTGTGCCTAAGGTAAGAATGCAAACCACCTATGTACTTAAGTAATGTGTCTTGGGTATACAAGGGAACATTTAAAGCAATAGCCCATTTTCTAAACTCATGAGTATAATCCTAGACAGACTGCCCCTTACCTTGCCTAAAGGTCTGCCAATTCATGGTTAACTATTGCATGTAACCTAAAGGATAGAATTGTTTCCTAAGGGTAGCAACAAACTCCATCCAAGACATATTAACATGACCATGGCGAGCAATTTATTCCCGAGTCTTACTCTCCCACCAGGTGAGAGTTGTACCTCCCAATCGGAGAGTGGCTAATTGGGTCCTAGAAGCATCTTCTACTAGGCCTTGAATCCTATAGTACACTTCTACTTGCTGGACCCAATCATCTAACTTCTCAGCATTTAACTCCCCACAGTACTTAGGTACTTAGGAGGAGAAGGAGGAGAAGGGGGAGGAGAAGAAGAGGGAGAAGATGGAGGAGAAGGAGTTTCTGGAGTTTTCTCCTCTGTGTCTTTCTGATATTCTTGCTTCTTGTGCTTTGTAGAACCTCCCTTTTCGCGCTTCTTCTTTTCTGCATAAAGTTCTTCCACCATCGCCTTCATATCTAGAAATGCCTTCTGGAAATCCTTTGGACCGAGCTCCGAACTTTGTTCACCTTCTTTTCCTTCCATCTATGATAGTGGATCAGCTCTTGGTCTTCCGATCTCAGGATTATATTCTTCAAGTTCTCCTTCGCCTTGCTGAATCCTAGATCTCGTTAGCATTCAATTTCTGCAATACTAGCCACACACAAAGCTCTGATACCAACTTGATCTATTTAGGATCTAGGGCTATCGCTTATAGAATGCTTAACGTAAATGAAAACTTAATACAATGCTCAAATCAACAAATTAACATAATATAATTGCCAAGATAATGAACTGAAAAGAAAGAGAGAAAATAAAGAGGAGAACAAACGCAATTGATAACGGAGTTCATCCATAAGGACTACGTCTCCGGGCCCCTCTCCAATGGAGTGACCGATCTGATTATACTCCAAAAATAGTTACAATTGCTTCATGACTATCTCCCTTAAGCACAACAGCATGATGTTCCTCTGATGTGTGGAAATGTCTTCAAAATCTCCTGAGCATTCTCTCATTCTCACCACCTGGACTTAGCCAAACAAAGGCCTACTACCTCATTTTATACATAAAATACGCCTAATTAGGCCTAACCATCAAAATAAATGCTTAACCCCCCTTAACAACTTGTACAATGGCTATTTTGTTCTTTACAATCTTTTTGTTCTGATGGTTAAGGTGAATTTTGGCCATATAGCCCCATTTGGTTAGGCTCGGCCAACTACCCTTTAACAAAATTAAACAAAGACGAATAGTATTTCGAGGACTGTTGGTGGTCTAACGGTCAGTTATCCTTTTACATTCCGCATGGTTGGGGGTTCAAAACCCATCGGCCATGTTTTCAAACCAAACTCTGCTACAATAAATAACAAAACAAACCGAAGGCTATATTTGGTAGCGAAGGCGTTGACGATGTAACAGTGTAACCGTGGGCTGTTTCAGGCGACGTCAGGGGGTCGAGTCCCACCAAATTTTGTTAAAACAAACCAACAAACTTGCCGATAGTGAAGGAACATGTGTCGAGCTCCTATTCGCTGAGGATGCTGACGAAGCTGCTAACATGTATGATGATAAGCAAACTGAATGCTAACTGGACTGTTGACGATGTTCCTGACGTGTCATACAGATGCCACGTGTTGCACTGTGATTGGTCCATACAAGATGAATCAACTACCACGTGTCACGCTAGGATTTTTCCACATAATCCGTACAGTACGGAATGACATGTTGGCATGATGATGTCATCAATTGTACCCTCTAGTCAACTAAACTTTGACTGCCAATATCTTGAGCATACGTTGTCGGATTTCAATGAAACGTGCATTGCCGGAATCGTCTCGACAAGCCCTTCGATTTGACGCCGCTTTCGTTGATTTCTGAAATGATCATTTTTTTCGCCTTCTGGACAACCCCTGATGGTAGTTTGACTAGCCGTAACATGAGAAAACAGACTCCTTTTTGCTTTGTTCAAGTTGTGTTGGAATCAGGACGTCGAACTCTTTTTGATGGTGCTAAATTTTGGAGTATTGGAGACACTTCAAATTTCACTGAAAAATGTCCCCTGGATCATGTATGGTTTATGGTTTAAGGTATAGGGTTGAGGGTTGAGGGATTAGTGCTTAAGTATTGGGTTGAAGGTATAGGGTATAGTGTTGAGTGTTGAGGGTATAAGGAATAGGGTATATGGTATAGTGTTATGTGTTGAGGGGTGTAGGGTATAGGGATGAGGGTTGAGGCTATAGGGTTTAGGGTTTAAGATACAAGGTTTAGGGTATAGGGTTAAGGTATATGGCATAGTATTAAGTGTTTAGGGTATAGGGTATAGTGTTAAGTGTTGAGGGTTGAGGTTGTAGGGTTTAGGGTTAAGGTATAGGGTGAGGGTTGAGGGATTAGGGCTGAAGTATATAATTGAGGGTATAGGGTATAAGATAGAGGGTTGAGGGATTAAGGGTATAAGACATAGGGTGAAGGGTTGAGGTTATAGGGTATAGGGATGAGGGTTGAGGTTGTAGGGTTTAGGTTTTAAGGTATAGGGTTGAGGGTTGAGGGATTAGGGATTAAGTATTGAGTTGAGGGTATAGGGTATAGTGTTGAGTGTTGAGGGTATAAGGCATAGGGTATGGGGTATAGTGTTAAGTGTTGAGGGTACAGGGTATAGGGTTTACGGTTAAGGGATAATGTTCAAGGTTGATTGTCTAAGGTTAAGTGTATAGGTATAGAGATTAGAGTTTAAGATATTGGGTATAGGGTTTAGGGTTTGGATTGAGGGTATAAGCCATAGGGTGAAGAATTTTGGAAGAATAACACAAGGGTATATCCGAATCAAAGAGATGTGGTAAGAAGGAGAATTGGTAGTTGAAACCATGAGCCACATCCAAAGCATTTTTTGGATATGAATTAAAAAAAGGTAAATTTCTAGAGATGGATCCTTAAATTAAAAAATTTCAAAGATTTTTTTGAAATCCTAAAGAATTTTTATGTCAAAATAAATCACATGCACTACTTGCTGTAGAGTACTGATGAGGAGAAAAATGGGTACCTAATGGTATCACACTTTTCCACCAATCATTTAGTAATGTCCTAGGAGTCCTAATTGGATTGACTAACAACCTCACAAGGTGAGCCAATTCTCAATTAGGAGGGTCCTAGGAGGCGGTTCTTTAAGCTTTTAGGGGTTCACCACCAAGAAAATGCTTGGAAAAGAGAAACAAACATTCATCTCACAAAATCAAGAAATGCATGCCAAATAATGAATACAAATGATGAAATTAAGCTACACCAAGCTAGGGTATGTGTACCTAGGAAGCCTGGAGATGTTATGAGGATTCTGGAAATGCAAAGAAGCCGTCAAAAAGTGCTATGGAGGACTAAGACACCCATAATGGTGTATTAGTCTCGCTGCTATTTTTTGGGTCAAATGTGGAGTCTTCAGATGCTGGAATAGAATCCCATAAATTTCTTAACAATACCTTGTGGATGACTAAGATACCCAAGGTGGCATATTAGTTTGGTTTTGAATTTTTGAAGTATCTAAATGTGGTCCTAAGAGTTTATGTCTACACTTGCTTCTTCTCAGATATGAGGTCTTGAAACTTCCAGATCTAACTTGTAGGTGACTTTTCGTGAAGATGACAACTTTACAATGCAACTTTGCAACTTTGAAAACTTTTCACTTTAAAGGATCTTCAAGTCTTGAACCTAGATCTACAAATACAAACACACAATAGGGGAAAAACTTTTTGATTGTTAGTGAATGGGGTTTTCCTTGGTCAAAACCCTTGTTGGTAATTAAATCTTGAAAGGAAATAGCAATAATGAAGGAAATGGTCAATGAACAACATGCAATGCTACAACTCACCAAACCATTATTGTAAAGTTTCCAAACTTGTGTGCAATGGCTGCAATGGATATGGATCTTGAACGGAATAAATGATCTTGAATTGCTTTCTTGAATCAAAACTCTACATCACAAATGTTAGCACAATAACACACATGATGCAAGTAATCTCTTTGATAGGATGCTTGAATCTTGATGATGGCTCCAAATGCTTGAAGAACTACTCTCGAATGCTCTTGTGAACACAATTTTCTATGATGAATGGTCTCACAAAATACTTTATTTGAAATGAGTCAAGGAATCTTGTATTTATACTTATCTATGCTTAATATCCTGAAATTATATCACACCAAGCCGTCATATGAATTCATTAAATAAAGGAGGCTAAATTTTCCCAAAATTTGAAATTAAATCTCAAAAATGACTCAAGGAGGACTAAGAATCCCTAGGTGGTGTCTTAGTCCCAAGTCCTAAAAACTTGGGGCACATACACCAAAAAGGGACCCAATTCAGAGATGCCAAAATCAGGGTCCCGAGATCCTTGGGGGACTAAGACTCCTTAGGTGGCATTTTAGTTTCGACCCAAAAATCAGGGACACACCAATGAAGTCATTAAATTATCATTTATGCATTGGAGAATTTCAGGATTAACCAAAAAAAATTCCATTCATTGGGCTTGTGGACATAAAATAGGACCAATTAAGCCATAAATAATCATAAATAAAGCAAGGTGGGCCGAAACAAGTGTGAAAATGCAAGGGTATGCATTTTAGTACACTACATTTAGCCCCCACTTTAGTGAGAGGATGAACTTGATTCAAACTCACACTAAAGTAGCCAACCACACAATCAAGAGGGGTTTCTGTGTATGAATGCTAGTAAGATAATATGACAATGACCAAGAGTGAAGGCCAAGCCCCCAGGATTGAGATCCTATCAAAAACCAATATAAGCACAAAGGAACACACATGCAGATGATATATGAAGCCATAATTAGATCAACAACATACACCATCAAGAATAGGGAAAAAGGAAAAAGAAAAGGGAAAAACAACACCGGATCAAGCTTCTACTGGTCGTCCAATATGGGGGACCGGGTTTAGGCTATTTTTTCAAAAAGTTTACAAGTGGAACTCATTGTCCACTATGCAAAAAAAATGCACTCACGAGGGCTAGTAGGAGCTAGTTGTCCACCAGGTGAGCCCCAAGAAGTCAATATCAACATCATATCCCCATAAATATAATAAGGATAAAATAAAATGCACGCTCACAAGGGCTAGTGAAGCTTGTTGTTCACTAGGTGAGCCCCAGGGGACCATATCAAAGCCATACCTCTATGACTTTAATAAGGTACAAAAATGTAATAAGAAAGAGGGAGATGTTTGAAGGGATTTGGCTTAGTTCATGCAAGGTATCTTCTTAGGTAACATTGTGCTTAATGTTTCCAAGAGAGAACAAGTCAAAGAAAAATCACACTCTTGGAGGAAATAAAACTCAATGACACCACCAAGAAAAGGATGCATCACAAGAAGAAAGAAAATCACACAAGGAACATGAAAACAAATACAAATGAAATCATGCCAAAATAATGCCAATGTATGCCCCAACTTTAAATAAAG
>VDFB02079353.1:0-20531 GCA_007258455.2 Sequoia sempervirens | reverse complement strand
AATTCATTCCTTTCATTCAGCTTACTATTCAAACACATTATGTATTGAAGACAAGTTATCGGGTTTTTTTTCATAACCATCTAATACCCATTCGGCCTCATCCGAAGCCTATTGAAGAGAGAAGGTCAAACCAATTGGGAACAACCCCCAAATCCAAGATTTATCCCTTCTAGACATTCCCCCTGTAGACTTGAAGTCACAGGGGCATCCTTTGCCCAAGGACTTCCTAGTACCTACTTCCAAATAGATCAAAGTCACATGTAGTTCTCCTCACAAGGTTTCTCAGAGGACCTACACATAGGTTCCCATAACCAAGGTTTTCCTTATCAACATAGCAGCTAAGCTTATTACTCAACATAAATCTACCTTGGTTTACACAAACACATAGGAAAGCACTTTCATTTGAAATTCACACAATAGATTCAATACTGATGTACTTATACTCAAGGGGTCAATAGTCATATAATTTATTTTTTTTACCTCAACACCCAAATACCATTCTACAATTATATCACATGTCTTATTATTACATTTAACAAGGAGGATAAAATGACATTAAAGAAGCTTATTACACCTATTGCCATTGCAATAGAATTTCCAAATGGTCTATGATTCAATGTTTTGATATATCTTCTTGATCTAACACTACATCAATTATTCCAACCTTATAAAATAAAGACAAGCTTCATTGTTACCAAAATAGGGTTTCCTTTTTTTATTCTCAATTTAGTGAACCTATACCATGACACTTCCATCCCAAGATGTTGAGATCTCAAATCAAACCTCACAACAATTTTTATTCTTAACTCAACATGCACAATCTTCAAAATATCCTATATGTCATCTCCTTGACACAAAGGTTAGGTCGATTACTTAACAAGATTTCCTCTTTGTTTACACAAACCATGTTTATCATTGGATCAAGACACTAAGTCATTGTGGATACATAAACTTCAAGTTACATCATTGAAATCATAATCACCATATCCCATAGTTATATCTTGGTACAAATCCATATAAGATTTTCATTTGGCTAGCTCAACCACACCCCTTAGGAACCACATTACAAGGTTGGGGATCCCTTATTTCTTCTAATTAAGCATACCATGATGCACTAGAAGGTATCATTTATCAATGACATTCTACATTCATAACTCATTCATAGGGGATTTATAGTAATATTGCGTAGAAGGTTATAGATTTATAGCAAGTCTACATCTCATATTGATTTATAGATTATTCGAATAACCAATATTTTAATCTAAAAGTCAATAAAATGCAACTGTGAAACCCACAACACCCTTAAGAGTTAGAATACTTTGATTTGACTAATATAACACTTACTTCAACTATACTCAATGGCTTTACAATAATCTTCTTCTTATAAAAATGGTATTTCTTTTACACCACAAAATAGTCTTGATACTTAAGCGAAGCAAGGATAAGCACAACCACAACTCACTAACTAACTAGATTGGTGTTCAGTGGTAAAGGCGAATTTCTTGGCATAGCACAATAAGATGAGTGGATCTTTATCTAATCATCAACCCGATGTCAATGAAATGACATAGAAGTAGGTATTTACACCATAAGCCATCAAGGGTCTCGACACATAAAAGGCATTAGAAAATAATTAATCATATCCCCCTAGTACCAAAGTGATTAGTACTCTACAATTTTTCAAACCAGCCTTGGCATTAAGATTTTTGACTCCATTTCTTTCATATTGTTCTATTAACAATAATGTATTACCTACAAAAGAAAATCCTTTGAGGTCTTAGATTAAACAACCCTGAGAGTTCAATCAAATATGACTTATAACTATTCGATTCATACCAAAAATTGATCATGATTCAAGAGATTGTTCACTAAGATTCAAAGCCCTCTAAGTAAAATAAATTATACTCCTTAGTTCCAAAGGTCCTCAATCACTAACATATTTGTGCAATAAACTCTTATACAAAAAAGAAAGGAAGATGATTTTCCCTTTATATGCAAGGGAGTCACTAGCTAGAGGTCATTGCTGGTAATTTTACTACACGGGCCATTTCAGAATTAGCGAGGTCTTTATTAGAATTTATAGCATTATGAAGTCTGGGTTCTGTAATTGGTTGTATAAAATCGAATGTATGACGAGAGAATGAAAATTCCATGGGCTTTGAGCAATGTTTGTAACCCATCTAAGCACTCAGAGAAGAGTTCATGATAACGAAATCTTGCAATCTGGTCTAGGCATCTAAGAGCTTGGAAAAACATTCATCGACTCACAAACATTAATATCTCTACATAAATTGAACCAAAGTGCCATATATTAACAAAAGGAGGAGAAAAATATTGCGAAGGGCAGAGAAAGCCATTTGCTCTTCATCATGTAAAATAAATGTTATAATAAACTTAATGGGGAAACTGCACACTTACACAATCAACAACGAGTCATGTGTCTCAACTATAAAGTTGATGGAGATAATGCATGACACGCCCATGCAGAGGTGCATAAATTTGAAGAAAATCTATGTTGAATTAGCGTTGAGCTTCCTCACCTACCCACGTATACACAAAGCCACTACTGTCACAAAATCCGATGCAGCAAAATGTAACTCGCCACACTTACAGTCACTCCTTTCCATGCTTCCTGGTGCTTGATGGTCTTCTCACGCTTCGAAAGGCACCCATACCCAGTGCTCAGCACACATACTTGCCATGAAATATTTCAAGGAGCCACCAAAATCGCCTCTATTTCACCTTTTTCCTCAACCACACACACACTCTCTCTTTCCCACGCCATCCTTGCATTCTTTCCCCTTTCTTCCCTTGAGATAAAGCTCGAGTCCCCAGAATAAATGGTTGCGTAGGTTTAAACACTTCCAGGCACCTCCTTTTTTCCATTCGACCTGCAAAATCCAGTTGTCCACGGACAGGGATGCCATGCTTATTAATGGCAGTGCCCCCCACTTAGTCAAGCTTGAGCCTCACCTATTTATTGCATTTGTCTCTTATCATAGTGCTTTTCCTTCACGTTTGATGAAATCCATGCGTCCTTTTTAAGGTTTAATGGATGGCCATGCCTCTTAATGGCATTGCCAGCGACCCCTTCCTCCGATTTTTGTACTTTGACTGTGGAGATGTGACACTGGACTTGCTTTTCTTGGTTTTTATTTTATTATTTTTCATCCAATTTGAAGTATCTAGTATTAAATAGAAGATGCATGAGAAAATGATTAACTGGTTTTAGATTTAAACTATGCCAATAGTGTTTGCTTAAAATTTGATCTTGTACAAAACTGGGGAAACAAACTGGGCCTTGCAAATCATTTATAAATCTATAATGTAATTGTACACATTTGTTGATTACTGTTTAATGAGAGCTGTTACAGATGTGAGTTGATGTTTACAATAGATTTTGTGTTCATGCAATATATGCTTTGTGTAATTCTGTTTGAATTTTGTTTGTGCTCTAACTGCTCCAATCAATTTCTTCTCGATAAAATTAGTTTTAACATGTATTTTTTTAAATCTCTGTTTTTCACTCCATTCTTTCAATGAAATAAGGTAGTATGTTTGCAATTATATGAATTGATTTTTTTCGAATTGACCCATTTTGCATAATATGAATGGTATGCTCCAAAGAGTTTGATGCCTTTACATCTTCAGTATTTTTTAAATGTTTTACTCTGCTCTAACAACTTTCCTTTGATTGGTTCTTGAAATGTAGAGATATGTTGCACTTAAGGTGCAAAAAAGTGCACAAGATTAAACAGAGGCAGCACTTGACGAAATCAAAATTCTCAAAGAAATTCTACATGGGGATCTGGAGGACAAGAAATGTGTTGTCAAGTTGCTTGATTATTTCAGGCATAGTGAACCCAACGGACAGCATCTGTGTCTGGTTTTTGAGTATCTGGGTGACAATTTATACTCTCTTATTAAGTATTATGGTTATAAAGGCATACGTTTAAATATGGTGAAGGAAATTTGTTATTATGTCTTGATAGGACTGGACTATATACATCATGAACTTTCTATCATTCATACTGATTTAAAACCAGAAAACATCCTTCTTGTATCTCCCATCGACCCAACAAAAGACCCTTATAAATCTGGGCAATACCCTCTCAAAACAATTAGTAAAAAATTCAACCAGACATCAAATTCTTTAGCCTCGAAGGATACTGAGGAGCTACAATATTCTGAAGTTCCTAGGGAGTCATTAGATTCTGCAGCCCCCAAAGGTCCACCTGATTCTACAGCTACAAAGGAATCATCAAATTCTGAAGCTTCAATGGTGGCCCCTATCAAGCCATCGGTTTTTGCAGCCCCAAAGGCTAATACTGCAGGTTTAACCAAGAACCAGAAAAAGAAATTGAAAAAGAAGGCCAAGAAGTTGGCTCTGGGTCTTGCTAATAGTTCTAAAGATACAGAATTGGTTAGCCAAGGACTGGAGGGAAATAAAGCAAATTGTAGTGTCAAGGAAGCCAAGTGTGAAAGTGTTGCTGAAAAAGATGACCTGGGTAACAATGTTGTTAAAGAGAATGTAGCAAATGTTATACCCCTTAAAAAATTGAATCTTTCTATAAGGAGGAAGATATTGGCCAAAATGAATCTCAGATGTAAAATTGTAGATTTTGGAAATTCTTGCTGGACTTATAAGCATTTTACTAATGATATACAAACAAGACATTATAGAGCTCCTGAGATTATCATTGGAGCTGACTACTCCACCTCTGTAGATATGTGGTCATTTGCATGTATTGCTTTTGAGCTTGCTACTGGTGATGTGCTCTTTGATCCACATGCTGGATATTATCATAAGATGGAAGAGGTAAGAAAATATGTAGTCTTCGTTGCAGCCATTCTTTCTCGTGTCATTTGCACTCCTTTATTTGGCTATTGGCTTGTTACTGTCATTTACCTCAAATTATTCTTGAATCCTATTTCTTTGTTCAAGACCCGAATTTTGGCTTCCGCATCTTCTAAACTAAGATGTTCGTTACCATTCCTTTTCAGGACCATCTTGCCTTAATGATGGAGCTTCTTGGTCGAATTCCCAAGAAAGTAAGTATTGATTTGATATTATTACCTCTTCATTTTTTAATTTTATTTCTTTCTCAATTTATTTCCTTTTTAACTCTTAGTATTTAGTCTCCAATTCTTTCCTTTGGCATTATATTTACTTTTGATTGAAAAGGTTTCAACGATTTCACAGGAATTTGATATAATCATTGTTCATATTAGAAACTCGCTATACTAGTCCAGGGTTTTTAGATTGACTCTATTTCTTGAATTTTCTGAGATATCATATATATTCAAAATGTGACTGAAAGAAGTTGGATTGGTAAATAATTGTCCTATTAGCACTAATGAAAAATTATTAGCCGATAGGCTTTACCTCTGGGATCCCCAGTGCACAATGTGCCTGAATACCTGTCTCGCCTGAGAACAGGTTTAACCCACAAACCATCTTCAGATCACGGATATCTGAATTGAACCCACATAAAACCATGTTCAGGGCACAGAAAAAGACATGGTCTAAAAATAAATTGCATTTTATATTTTTAGTTGAAAATGCTATGAAGATCTCAAATCCGAATAGATATCTGTAGTGCCCTAAAACACAGATGTTTTAGATCTTTTCGTTTACTGAGTATAGATTGAAGCAGCAACCGTGAAATTTGGTTTTGGTTTGTCTCATTTTAAAATGGCTGTTGTGGTAGGGTTTTGCAAAATTTTCTTCCAAACTTTGCCCAATTTTCTCATCGGCATCTTTGATAGACAACAAATTTTTGCAAAATATTGAGGAAAGTCACTTGCCATGGTCTCGGAGAATTTTAAGGATCGCGACTCATAATTAATTTTGAACACTTCAATTTTATGGGAGGAAGAATAAAACCTCAAATGCCATACAATCATGAGGAATTGCATAGCAGATTGCATGAAATAAGCTCATTCATGCTTTGTTTGCAGGTTTGTATTTTTTGCTGCACGGACAGGTTGAGTATTTTAAGAAACTCTAGCTCGGGTTAAAATCGCACAAATTCATGCCATCTTTTCTAAAGCAGAACGACATCCATTATTGTTGGTTTTAGAAGGCGGTATAAATCTACAGAGATTTGGGGCATTTGAATTCCCCCTGCTGCTCTTCTAATGGCGTCGCAGGCGTAAAGGGATATTTTAAGGTTTTGGTTGGTTTAGTTCAGTTTTTCCCTTATTTATTTGTGAATATTGCAGTTGGGTTGTGTCTCATAAGCTACTTTCTATTGCTTTGTGAGAATAGCTTAGTTTTTATAGCTGTCTACTATTATTGCCTTAGGATTATTTTGTTTTGTATATCGAGAGGCTCTTCTGTGTCTTAATTGTTTGTCATTTTTGTATGATGATCCCAGTATGGCTCTTCTTTTCTCCCCAATGTCACCAATATTGGTTATGTTAGGCAAGGTGGTTGTGCTATCTGTGACTTACACTACAGCCATGTCCTTTTGTCGAGCTCACATCCACATTGATTACAAAGGAAGTTCTAAAACACAAATTGGTAAATGAGAAAATAGAAACCTATGCAATGAAGGGAATATGTTGATCTGTATGTAATATCCAATCTTCTCTATAGCAATTTATGGGTTAACCTTGCTAAATCCCCTCAATTTATTTCTTACGCACCCACTTATTTTTGTATACTTGACTGCAAGTGGTTATTTAAAGCATTTTTGCTTGTTGTTTCTATTTTTCCATCCCTTTTCACCCATCTCCATTCATATATGTTATCCCTGTGCTATGTCGTAAGAGGATCTGCAACTTCCATGTTCATCCCTGATAATCCACATGCCTTCAAATCTATATCTATTGTCACTATTTCATTAAGGAAGCTTCTTGTTTCATCCTGCACCATCATAGTGCTTGGCTCAAGTGACCCTTTTTAGACATCAAGTAATGCCCTTTCATGCTCAATATATTCATGCTAATTTAAATTCTGCAAATAAACAGAAACATCCTGAGCAAACGCTGGTTCCAATCTCACATTAAACATCACTCTTCTCCATCTCGAGAACAGTTCCAATAATGGCATGTGTCTTTTTTCTACACTCTTCAAGTGGCTTCAAACTACTATCAACTGAATTCCCACAGGCCTCTTGCACAGGGATTGCAGCTTGTTGTTCATGGCTGACAATCTTTTTTTGTGTAGCACATCACAATATGATATGTACTCTCTTGGCCTTCCATCTTAATTGAGATGCTATCATGGGACTTAGCTTCATTTATAAATGAGCAAATTGTCTCTAGAGTGTCTTTCGTCACTTTTAATCTTATGCCAAATGGCATTTAATTTAAATCAAATTTGACTGTAATGTTTAAGATATGCGAACAATCATTTTAATATTTTAGTTCATTTGCTTTATATTGATTGTATCATATAAATGGAACTGAATCTCTGCCTAGCATTTGGTGTAGGAGCACCTATACCTTTTCCTCCATGTTGATCATTTCATGATAGCTAGGGTGGTCAATAGGTTGGTTTAGATATTTTAAGCATGTTTTGTGGAGAATAAGGTCACTCAAGACCATAGTGTATGTTTTAGCATAACGTTTTTGTGTTTAGAGTTCATGGAGTGGAGAATTCAATCTTGATCCAATACTTCTTTTGTAGCCTTTGAAGGAAAATTTTGTGTTGACATCAATGTTTGTTCAAGGTAGGAGTTCCTTAATGTATTTAGGCCATTTTCAAACCTTTAGTAAGGTTTTGAGGGGGGTCATAATATACAAATACTTCATTATGCTTGTAAATGCATTAAGTGTGTAAAAGGTGGAATTATGGATTCCAACGGTTATAAGGATTCAAAAAAATAGTTGAAGGGATTGTTGGTCGATGGTTATGTTGGAGAGGCCTTTAAAAGGCATGAATTCATCATTGTAAGATTGTTGATGCGGATTGAAAGACTTGGCAATAAAATTTTTGTGTTTTCTTTCTAGATTTTTTGTGTTCTTTCTTATTCTACAGACTTGTACTTGCATGTACAGCCAGCTTAGGTTATGAAATCACCTTCAAATTTTTAAGTCTTGTATTAACTTTGTTTTGTTCCATATTTGAAGGAATTTGGTGGAGATTTGCATTAGAACAATCCATTTCTTTGCAATCAACCCAAGAACCCCTGTTTTGAGGGCTTTGTGAGTTAATTATGTATTAAGGGGTCCTTACACTTTCTGTGCCTCACTGTAACTCATGTAAGGGACCCCATGGAGTCTATTTTACATGTAGGGTGCATGGCTAGGGTATAGGAAAAGAAACAAGAGCAAACAGTTTGTTGTTACTATGAGTTTTGGTATAAAAAAATGCATGATAATGGAGGTTTAAACCTAGGGTTTGACCAAATCTATGTTGGAAGTCTTGTTTTATGAATTTTTATCCATGTGCAAACCTAATGGGTCTTGTTTAAGGTGGTTTCAGAGTTTGAGAGGCTGTGGAAGTGTTACATCCAATAAACCCTTATGAAATACACTTAAAACAAGGGTTTTCTGATTTGGTGGATATTGGTCCTTACAAGAGGAGTCTAGTTGTAGAATCTATGTTTTCTTGGTAATTTATCTGCTGCTCCAAGGTTTCAGGGGTCTGTGTAGAGTTTGAAGGTATGTTGCTTTTCAATTTTGGGCTAATTGAGAAGCCTTTTCAGGGTTGACTATAAAGGAAGTCTATGTTGGTCCAAAGGAGTCTATATTGTCTTTCACATATGTTGTGTAACTTTGAAATGGGTTTCTGAATCACTCATTTTTTTGTCTGGTGATTTGGAAGATTGTGGAGTAAATGGTCAAAAACTAGATTTCCACAGTTACAAGGGTTTAAGGGGGTTAAAGAGGGAAATTTGTTTTCAGTTGCTTGCCAAACTTTAAGGGAGATTTGGATTGTCTAAAGAGGTCAGAATAATTTAGTTAGACGCCTCTTATAGATAGGTTGTCAAGTGGTTTGTGATTGTTTGCCTTTGGGTGCATTAGCCTTGTAAGCTTTTGGGTGTTCTTATGCAGGCTGTGAAAGTAGATTACCAAAATTTCAAAATACAAAATGGAAAGCCACAAAACTGTCAGTCACTAAACTCAATTGCCAATCAAAATTTGGAACTATGCTATTATCTTCTGTCTGAAAATTTTATTTTTCTTAGATCCATAACTAAGCACTTTATGTTTTGAAAAATAGAACTTGGTCTATTTAATCTTTTCAAAGAAGAGTTGTGATACAGTGTCCACTTTCAGTTCTTTAGGATTTGATTGGTAAATTAATTTTGTAACTCTATTTTCTGGTCCAAAATTTAGGGGCTGGTCAAGAAAGGGACATAGTTTTGTACCTATTATTTTCTGGTTCGTCTACCAAAATTTCCATTTATTTTTGTCAGAGATTTAGCCAAGAACTGTCAGAAACTAACTTTTCTCAGTTCTGACTTTAAAGGAGCATAGAAAGAAAAAATTGCATTGTGAATGGAACATCTTGTGTAATGATGTGATTTCAGGGTGAATGGTAGGAGAGCAGATATTGCCTGCTTTAGTAATACAGAGAAAGGAAAAAAGGGTCCTTTCAAGGTATATGATGCCTGGTGCCCTGTTAACCCAACTTTGCTTAGATTGGAGGGAAGCTAACAAAATATGAAACCACCCTGTACTTGCTGTATACTTTTTTGAGGTAGGTAGGAAGGCATCATATGTGCTACGTGATATGGGGCATGCTTATCCAATAGCCCAACCCTCTCTAGATTTGAATCCGTGTCTCCCCTACCAAAGTACAAATCCTTTACTGTCAGGTCCACTCAGGGAGTGCAGAAAATTATTCTCTTAGAGCTAGGAATATTGTGAAACTAGCTAGAAGGATAATATTTATATAGATGCAGGCATGGCCACACCAGTATAACAAATTTAGATCTATTTTTTTCTTCAAATAAGACATGGTTGCTCAAATCCGTTCTTAAAAAATCTGTTTAGAACTATGATAGAAAGCATTGGTACTATGCATTGCAATTTCCAATACTGGCTTGAAAATGAACTTTGAGTAAGCATTGGAGAACTATACACTCATGTTCCTCATCAATAATCTCTTGACCCCCAATTCCTCCTCCAGAATGAAGATCTCCACTACAGCATAAAAACTCACTTTCCTGAACACTTGATCCATGCTCATCTGATCCTCTGTTCTCTACTACAGAGTCACTATCACAAATGACAGCTTTTCTCTCTCTATCAGTTCTGCTTTTTGTGCCATTCCTACTGCTACCAAATACAGGATATTTCACTTGCTCTAATTGCCTGTTGTCCCAGATTTTCCCAGGTTGATGCCTTTCTATACCAATCCCTCTTTTTCCCCGTTGTTGATTTTGAGCTATCTCATCTTCAATGTTTGTTATAGATAACTCATTTGAATGTCCTTCGGCTTTCTTTTTTTCTTCCACTCTTCCTGATGGTTTTAAAACTTCGGACTGTCGATCTTTCTCAATTTCTATAGACTCTTGCTCCTTTTTGGTGTTCTCCTCTCTCACGATTCCTGCACCATAGGGAGCATCTCTACTAGAACATAAAAAATCACCTCCTTGAACATTCAATATGTGATCTTCTGATGTAATGGATTCTATCACAGTACACTGATCCTTAAGAAAACTTTTTTGCTGCTTATCGGTACTCTTTTTTTGACAAACAAGAAATTTAGCCTGCTGTGATTGCCCACTATCACTAATGCTTCTTGGTTTCTTTTTTTTTAAACCACTCCCTCTTGGTTTCCCTCTATAATTCTGATGCACAACACCCTCAATATTTGTTTTACATGACTCGTTCAAATGTCCATGAGATGCATTGTGCTCTTCTACCTTTCTCAGAGATTCCGTAACTTCTTGTGGAAAATAACATTTTAATTGATCTGTAGAACAACAATCTCTCTCAATAACATCAGTAGGCCATCCATCTCCATGGGGAGCATCAACCTCAATATTCATTCTACCTAACTCATTCAAATCTCCATGAGATGTACTTTCTTTATCCACATATCCAAGTGACCTTGAAACTTCACATTGCAAATAGCATTTTGATTGATCAGTAGAACATCTATCTCTCTCTATTCTCAGACATCTATTCTCCTCTTCTATGTTCTTCTGTGTCAAAGTTTCTCCTCCAGAATGAAGGTCTTCATTAAAGTTTATCAATACACCTCTCTGAGCATTTAACATGACTTCATCTGATCCTCTGAATTCTAGTACAAATCCTGGACCCTGCAGATCTTCTCTTTCTGGCTCATCATTCTTCTCTTTTGTAAAATTTCTGCAGCTACCAATTGTGGAAGATTTCACCTGTTCTGATTGGTGATGTTCCAGATTTGTCACAGGGCCTTGCCATCTCACACGCTCCCACTTTTTGTCACCTGTTGATTGTGGATTACCTCACCAACAATTTTTCTTTCACCAAATTCAGTATCTAAACATGATAGTTCAGATTTAAATGCTATTTCTGTTTTCTTTAGACCTTCCCTTAAGTTTTCAAGTCCCCCCCATACAGTGGATCTTACAGTCTTACATAACACACTACGCTTGCCTGTCATCTTATTAGCAAATATTGGATTGTGTTTGTCTAACAGTGAATCGTGAACAGATTGTAATGGTATATCCGTGGTGGCAATTTGTGGAGTTGTTAATGCACTCTGGCCCTTTGGAATTGTTTGAATCTAAAGATCAACTATTCCATCTACAGAGGGAACACAACTTTTTGCCTTCTAAGAAACTTTTTTCTTAGATATATGTGCAATTAGTGTAGAAATTCATTAAATAATTCAATATTAAAACATATTTAATTTTACCTTTAATTTCCTATTGGCTTATCCTTGAACCTCCTATGGGTGCAAGTGCTAGTATTTTCATGGTTTCAGGTTGCCTTGAGTGGATGTTATTCTCGCATGCTTTTCAACAAAAAGGGTGAATTGAAAAACGTTGGGCAGCCATACTTTTGGCCCCTGAGAGTAGTTCTTATAAGGAAATATAACTTTAAAGAACAATCAGCTAATGATTTTGCTAATTTTCTTGTCCCGCTCTTGGACTTCACACCAGAGAAGCGGCCAACTGCAGCAGAATGGCTTCATCACCCATGGTTTAAAAGTGCATCTCGTGCATCATCATCTTCTGGAGAAATGCGGAATAACAGACATATTCATTGAGCAGTGACTTTTCAACAAGTCCCAAGTGAGCACCAACCTACCCCAGCTAAAACAGAAAATATAAAACCCCAGCTAAAACAGAAAATATAAAGACAAAGGACAAAGATATACAAAAGGAAAAGATTTTGGTCTTAAAAGAAAGTGAACCTTCCTTGGATAAAATAATAAAGTGTTGCAGTGAGGAGGATGTATTTCAGAAGGCAAGGTTCTTGACAGACACTGTTGTCATTGAAGGGTGCAAATCAGGAACAAGTATCCAGATGAAAGCAGAAGAGGGAAACAGTGACACCATTAGGTGCAAACTAAGAGGCAACATACTGACCAATGAAGCAGTTGCCAAAGATACTACCAAATATTTCCAATCAAAGAAAGATGGGTACAATGTAAGAGTTAAAGAGAAAACTGCAAAAGGCAGTTTACTTTTTAGTAATCAAGTACCATCTATAGATCTGTTCTCATTGAGTGAATTCACAGCTTTAGGTTCTAAATTTAAATAAAGCATTAAACGTGGGAACTCGACACATTTGAAATCTTACTCCTAAATATTTTTTCTTGGGCCTTCTCATTAGTTGGAGTAATACAGAGAAAACAGAGTAAGAAGGTAGAAGTGGGTTAAAACTATAAAAAAGAGGTTTTTAGCCAAGAAGAATGTTGGCTCTTCTTTGTGAAACCAACTTGGGCATTCATGCCAGTCTCTCTAAAAGGAACATTCTATGAATTAATGATGGGTTGTTTCCGCCACTGTTTACAGAACTTAAGTTTTTCCTAGTATAATTTTGTCCAAAATTAACTAAATGATTAGATTATATAGTTAATCCACTTCTCCTAATGTATACCACCTAATCATTTTCCCTCTCACACATAACTAAATAATTTTATTATTTAATTATCCTATTTTCACCTCACATGACTAAAATAATTAAATAAGTTTATTATTTAATAAAAGGCTATATTCCCTCCACCAATTCCAAAAATAAAGGAGCCACTAAATGCATTTGTCTCCACATTCCTATGATTGCAATGACTTACTATTTCTAGTAAATGCAATCCTCTCCCTTCATTTTCAAACAAACTCCATCATGACCCTTCATCGTCTCTTCAATCCTAGGAAAGTCTTCTCATTCATTCTCCAGCTTTGATCTTCACATCACATCTCCACCATCCATTTTCCCTCCCAAAATTCAATAAGTTGGCACACTATCCTATGCATTTCATCATCCAATCTATGCTATCAAAATGGATAACTTTTCTGAGCATTCAGATTCCAAATCACTTAGAACAAATTAAAACTTGCAATGGAGTTTTTGACAACTTTACTTTGTTATCTTATTTGAATTCTATTTGCATGCTCTATCTGAGGTTTGTTGTGGTTTAGGATAGGAAGCTCTTATTTTGCATTTGTTTCCTACTTTGAATTCTACTGTACAACTCATAGTATACAAGATGTTGGTCCTTACCATCTTTTCTTATTTAGGACCTTCTAAGTTTTTGGATTACAATCTTGTTCTATAGTATTAACCATATGAAGATTTTAAATATTGGCAATGCTTTACCTTCCCAAAAACATTTCCATTCTTTTTCCCATTGGAATGAGGTCCTCACCTAATAACATTGAGTTAGTGTATGTAAGTGTTTCAGCTTGCTTTTTTACTGCCTTTATCAGTCCTGGTAATGAGGAAATATTATTTATGCTTGGATCTGGATGAAGTAACAAATTTGATGTGTGAGATGTAATGTTTCCTTTTGGGAAATTTCTAATTTTAGGCCTGCAAAACAATAATCATCACTTAAAACTGATATTAGTAATAACAAGTATTAACTTTACGGTTATGTTCAAATTAATATATAAAATATTGCAATATCGAGAGCAATACATCATAGTTAAACTATCATTAATGATTATTCCATGGCATATTCCTATAGTCAATCATATTAGAAATTCATTTGAAATGCTTGCAAACTGCACTCTCAAGGATGGTTGTCCTTGTATTGCGAGAGCATGGGTGGATCCCCATCCATCCATTTTAGGGTGGCGTACTTGAGAAGACTTTCAATCCCAAGAACACTCATTTGCCTCTCGTTCCATGAACATGGTAGGATCTTGGGTCCACTCGATCCCTCAGTCCACCTTGGAGGTGCACCATCCTCTTTGATCAAGTCCAAGAGCACGCATTTGTGTCTCAGCGCACGAGCATGGTAAGATCTCCAATCCATCCATCTCAAGGTGGCATGTTTGATAAGATGCATGAAGATTGTCTTCCTCAACAAGCCCAGGAGCACTCATACACCTCTCAGTCCATGAGCCTACATCTCGGTGTGGTGTGCTTGATGAAGGAAAGGCTAGTACTTCACCTCTCGTGAAGTCAAAAAAGTGATCGGCTTTCCTATTTGCAAAACACTCCCAGAAATTTAAAATTGATTGTTAAAGGAACCTACTATATTCATTGGTAATAGAATATCGTTATGTAATTATATGTATGTATGTATATTTATATATATATATGATTATTCCTAATTTATATTCTAAAACTTACTCCCCAATAATATTCTTTGCTGAAAACAATATTTATTTTTAGTAGATATCTTATATTGCAATTTATTATTTTCCTTCTTCCAATTTTATATCTTTTAATTTTAGGGAGTCACACCCCTTCATCTAAACATTGCCTTTGCAAAGAGTTGCACCCTTTCATAATTTAAGTGCTTCTTTAAACTCTTAGTGAAATCGCTGCTAATAGCCTCTCCTTTAGTCTTAATCGGTCATTCTTTTTTCTTGCCTATGTGCAGACCGCGATCTTCTTTTTCCGTAAGGTTGTGATTTCCTTGGCGGAGGCATGTCAAGAGAGTAGAGTCAGGACTAATAGCAGAATAATCTCCTATTGCTAGCAAGCTTTTTGACTCTAGAGCTTACTCTGTTGTTTTGAATTTTTTATGCAAATGGGTGTTCTACAAAGGTAGACAGGGGAGGGTGAAGGCTGTACCTGTGTCATTTTCGGAGGTGGATAAACATTTATCACACATATGAGACTATGTTCCCAGGAGCTGATAAATTGTTAAACACTTTTCACTGGAAGCAGAGACTTGGAAAAAGTGTCACTTTTACCATATTTGCACAGTCAAGAAAATAACCACATGTAACCTCATACTATTATCATAATAAAATAAAAAAACTAATTTCAAAAGGCCTTTGCACCTACAATAAATACACAATTAAATTAACACATCATATAAAAGATAAAGTAATTAAATAATTAATTATTGCAAGCAAAATAATATAGGTGCCTTAAATTTGATATTTCTAGGCTATTAACAGAACAATTGTGTTTAAGATATGTGAGCTAGTCAATATGAATTTTATCTTGGTATGCAACACAAGTATGAAATTGAATCTAATCTTTGTACGCCTTCTGCAAATGTGCCTTGAAATGATGAAGTCCTTATTTCTTATATAAAAAGAAAAAAACTCTTTTTCTCGAGAAGTGTCCAAAACTACTTCTTGACAAACAAGAGTGCTTCAATCCTATACAGGGTTTCAATCTGCCAATCTCATGACCAGTTCTAACTAATTGTAGAACCCATATGTGATCCGGGGCCTAGGTATAGGGGACAACACACTTGAATTGATTTAAAAATTAAATGTTTTATGAGTGTGAGTGAATGAAAAGATGATAGGTGTAAGTGAATGCAAGGATCATAGAATGCAATTGTTACTTAAGAGTATTGCATGACAAGAGAGATTCATGAACAAGAAGACACCATCCTTGAACCATAAATCGCAAGATTGTACTGTGCAAAAATTTTGTACCAAATCCAAGAGGTTGGTTGTACAACATGACATATAACCTTGTCAAAGAAGAGTTATACCATATTAATATACAAGAATGAAATGTGTAGAAACGTCATGGTAGTTGCAAGAAACAGAATTGTTTTCTTTTTGCCAGTTTGTAACCTTTTTTATTATTTTCTTGAAATGTTTCAGGACAATTGCACAGAATGTAGCTGACACTGTCAGAGTTATGTGGCATAAGTGAAGAAGAGTTAAACTTCATGGTATGCCCATATATTAGGAGAGGCCTAGAAACTAGTGGTGAAGATGGCATATGACACTCGATCATAGTTGTAGAACCTCTTGGGACACTCATTCCTCCTTGAGAAGTAGCTGGCAAATTGAGATTCAGTGTACCATTTTCAAGAGAAGGTATTTGACTTCCTTTGACAAATTGGTAGACATCACTCTTTATTTCTAGTGCATTTGACTCTGTTGTCTACTAATTAATTAGCTTCTGTTGATGTGCTGCAATCAAGATTGATCTTTTTTAGCTGAATTTCTTCTGCAATATTTAGTGTATCCAACAAAAGTAGAAAATAATGATAGTTTTTTTTTTTTTGGAAAATTAGATGCAAACTAATATAAGTTAGAAGATTCAACCTGAAAAGGGCCATACACAATAGGGTTGTGCAATTTTGTGTTGCAGTTGTGCTGCATGAAAGGCAGTCTTTCATACCTTATGCGAGACCTCCTACAATTGTGCATTTGATCAAGATGCATGATCATCCTATTTATCCTTTTTGTCTATTCATTTGTTTGAGGATGGAATTTGATGGCTCTCTTTGCTTGCATTTGCAATAATAATGATGATTTATGATCCATATGGATGATGGCCCTGTTTTCCAATATGTAATGTTTCCAGTGATTACATTTTGGACAATAGCATAATGCTCTTGGTCATATGTGGAATATATTCTCACTTGAGCACTGAATATTTCACTGTGGTAAGCTGTTGGGTGACCAAATGGAGTGAGTTCTGCTCCAAGTGTGCACTTAGGTGCATCCATATCAACGTCAAATAATTGAGGAATATTAGGCAACCAAACACCAGCACATGGCAGAGTTTGCATTTCAATTCCTTGAATGCTACCTGTTGTGCGGTTGACTTGGTGAATGTCAGCATTTCAATTCCATGTGTTTAGGGGAAGATCCTCAAGTTAGTATTGAAGATAGCATATGCCATGAAATAATGCCTTTGCACCATGTGAGGTAAAATTAGCTGTCTATGTTCTCAGTCAATTTAAAAATAAGGGCTGTTAGAAATTGGTGTACAAGAAAAACAAATTACTATTAGAAAAGGAGATACAAAGCAAATCATTGCATTAATTCATATTTCTCAGAATAAAAGATGATATACAATCATATTTATGATATACAATGGCTTTTTGAATGACAGGATTTCATAAACAACTTATATCCTTTCATATTTCAAACCCTTTCAAATCTTATTTTATCATTGCCAAACATTATACCTTATCAAAAAAATATTGTTGATTCAGAAAATCTATCCAGTATATTTGTAAATCATCAACCCTTGCACTCTTATTTGTTGGATTTTTTAGAACTTGCATGTTATTGTGACTTTCGTGCTTTTCATTTTTCATGGCCCGTGCTTTCACAAATTTGTATCCCCTTCAGCTGAACCAACGATTTGGGCCGCAGTAGTAAAAGGAATGAAATAAACTTTGTCGACTGTGGCAATAAGAGCATTCTTTTTCCCCTTCAGGTCAATTGACGATTTGGCCATGAATTACATGAGGAAGGATATTAATTGAAACAATCCATCATGGTAAATTCTAAATCTTTCAAGTATTTTCCGTGGAAAATTATACTCTTGTATTTTCATCCAAACTTTCAATGTTATCAGTAGGAAACCCATACTAAATTTGTCTGATGATTTGTAACTTTCAGGTTATTCAAGGATTTGGGCAGATAGCCATGGGTTGCTAAAGGAGAAGCAAATTTTATTGACCATTGTAATTCTTAATCCACTGGGCATTGGTTCAGAGAAGTATTACACTTTTGAGGATCTGTTCATATGTTCTCTATTAAATATCATGAAGAAATAATAGTGCTGAACATTTGAATTTGAAGCTCATTCAACAATGCATCTCTTCCTCAGGTCAATCTGATTCAGCCATGAATAATTAGTTATTAAAAGAGGCATTAGTGCATGGATTTTTTTCATAAATTTTGTTATATATATTTTTTATTTAGTTTTTGAAGTCAAGGTAATTATAATTTTGATATAGGTGTATGCCATCAAGCATAACTTGTGTATATATCAAAATTCATTTTTCTTGGTGAAACAAGGAAATCAATACCTAATGCACAAATATTCTTTAAAAAAAAATTCAATATTTTACTATTTTTCCCCCTGTGTAGAATGAAAAACTTGATGTTCAATGAAAACCCTATGTTCAGTAAAAGTTAAAAATTGAATACATAATAAAATGAAAAATATATCAAAATTATACTTATTGGAAAGCTCATTTCAAGGACTATGATATGAGTAAGTGCAAGAAGATGGGAGGCCAAAAACAGGTCTTAAACTATGGCCATTTTTTTATGAAATTAGGAAATGCTGACCTTGGATGAGAAATTGAGCATAGTTACACTCAAAATTTTAAGATGCAACAGAAACAAAGGTCATAGTGCTTCAAGTCTACTTTCTAAACTACTATTTTTTTTAAATAGTATAGGTTAAGGCGTTCAAAAAAGGGAGCCACAAAAATTGGTGTTGTTTCTATCAAAAAAACATAATATAGCGTGTTTTGTGGCTCCCTCAAAAGGTTAACTTTTTTTTGGTATTTTTAAAATCACTTCAGTGAGAAAATAGCTAACAATATGTAGTTTATGTTCGATTTTTTTGATAATTTTTTAATGAATATTTGATTTTTTGTACTAATTTTCAAAGTGGACACATCCTGAAAAACATAATTTTGGTTGTGCTACCCCTATAAATTTTGAAAACTAATTGAAAATCATTTTTTAAATATGTGTAGAATGGAATCTATTTTATAAAAATGTAATTTATTTGGAATTTCAATGAACGATTAAAAAATAAAGTAAATATATTAAAAACTGGTTTTTGCCAAAAAAAGACACACAAACAAAATAAATTTAAGATGAAAGGCTTAACATTGTCAAAATGTGAAAAAAATAATATTGTTAAATAGCTAAAAGAAATCCTAACATTACCTAGATGTTTGATCTGTTTGACCTTGAAACACGTGCAATCGAGCCTCTCAAGGTACTCAAAACACATAAGCTTCGCTTGCATAACAGAGAGGTTCTGCAGTGTAAAGTCCAATGGGACCAATATGCAGAAGATTCAACCACTTGGGAAGACTATGTTGAAATTGAGCAAAAGTTTCCACATGTCTTACATGCTTTTCTAAATGTTTGAAAAACAATGATGTGTTTGTTTTGTTTTTGTATTATGTTAGCTACATAAAATCATCGAGGACGATGATTAACGAGGGGGAATATGATACGCCCCATTGTGCATTTACCTATTTACTATTACTATGATAGGGTAAATTACTGAATAAATGAATGTGCTTGTATTTTTGTTTGAGAAACATGTGTGTTTGCACTTTGATTATATGTGTTATTTGAAAAATGATGAAAGGAAGTTTAATTGATTTGATGATTATGACTAATATTATTGTTGAAAATGAAGGTAATTATGTAGCTTTAAAACTTGTAAAACTATTATATTGTAGATCTAAATAAGTGTTCTTTGTTACAATTTCTTTGTGGATGATTATCTATTTAATTCATTTTACCATTTGTAGAAATAGATAGAAGATTGTAGAAGAATAAGACCAGAAAAAAGAAGTTACACAACATATACCGAGGAGAAACCCTTTCGGGGAAAAACTCCACCAAGAATCAATGTATTATTTAATCTCAAAATAAGATTATAATAATTCCAATCCTTGCTTAAGATCCTTATTTTTCCTTCAACAATTCTTCTTCACAACCTGCAATAAAATCTGATAAACTCTCTTCAACCTGCTGCAATAAATAGACAATAATGAGCCTTGTAAACTCCAAATACAAAGTACAATGCTTATCTCACAAAACCCACACCTATTCTTTGCAAGTAGAGTTCTACTGTGAAGAACAATGTCAAAATAAGTCCATCCATTTGAGCGTCCCAAACTGAAGTCATAACTCAATGTTGATTCTGAAGATATCTTGTAAGCTTATCCTCAAAGTTGGCACCCAAAAATGGGCCCACTTAACTCAGCCTTATAAAATATCTTACAATGCAAAACTTTTAACTCCAAGATGCCAACCTGGGCACCCAAGGTGGGTCCAAGTCAATCTCTGTTAACTGAAACATATCTCTCCACCATTCATGCAAATATCATGCATGATTGATCATCCCCACTTATTTAAATGTATCACCTGTTATTTGTCATGCAACTCAATTCATTAGTCATGCATTCCAAGTCAACTAAAGCTAACTAGCATTCAACTAAAACTAACTACATGCAACTGAAGATAACTAAACCATAACTAAACTGAACT
>VDFB02079352.1:0-27042 GCA_007258455.2 Sequoia sempervirens | reverse complement strand
ATTCAATAAAGTGGAATTTAACTAAAGGAAGACATAATGCGAGCGCATTATGTGTTGCTAGACATGTTCCCCAGAGAAGCAAAAAATGTCAAAACTAAAACATAACGCAAGCGCATTATAATGTGCTTGCATTATATTTTTCAGTGGGAATCCCCAAGCCTTGGCTTTGGTATTTTCCTTGGAATACCATCCCAAAGGCTTGGAGGGAATTCCTAATGACTAGAGATGTGTTTTGCAAATTCTATAATTTTTCACATAATCGGGTTCGTGCTCACCATCAAGATTGTATCTGGTTCAATATCGACAAAATTGAACACATGGGTAATGTTAGGCTCTCTCTTAGCTTTCCAACGATGTAATATTTTTCACTTTCTGACAATGTTAAGCCTTTCATCCATAATTTCTTTTGTTTGTATGTCTATTTTTTGTCAAAAAGCATTGTTTGGTGTTTTTTTTGTTATAAATTAACCATTCATCAAAATTTCAAATAAATTACATTTTTAGAAACTAGACTCCATTCTACAAATTTTTTTAAAAAAAAAACTATTACTTTCCAAAATTTGTAGGGGGAGCACGGCCAAAATTCTACTTTTTAGGAAGTGCCCACTTTAGAAAATTAGTAAAAAATCAAATATTCATTCAAAAATTATCAAAAAAATCATGAATTAACTAGATAATATTAGCTAACTTTTGACCATAGCGATTTTAAAAGTACTACAAAAAATTTCACCGTGCTAGGGTCATACAAGAGTTGCTATGTTATGTTTTTCTGACAAAAACAACAACAATTTGTGTACATCCCTCTTTTGAACCCCGTAATCTCAACCATTTTCAAAATAAATTAGTAGTTTAGAAAGTATACTCGGGGCACTTTGATCCTTGTTTTTCTTCCATCTCAAAATTTTGAGTGTAGCTATCCTCAATTTCACGTCTAAGGTCAGTATTTCCTTATTTCAGAAAAAAAAAAAAAGTAGCCACTTAAGCCCCCTTTTTGGGAACCATCTTGGTGCACTTACCCTATTTTCATGTTGAAAGATTTTATTTTACTTGTGTGAAATGTTTGGATGTTCTTTCTTATCACTCAATTGTTTCTCGTTTTGTGAAACCTTACTTTTGATATTTACTCATATAGATATGTATATATTGAGTGTATTATTATATGGGTATAAATACTATTTGTACTATGCATAGATTGTTAGTGCTTTATGAAGTATAGTGATACTCTAGGTGTGTTGAATGAGATAGAGTTGCTTTGAAATATTTAATTTTCATGTTATATAATGTGAGTCAAAGGGAAGGTTATTCTTGGGATTAGGATAATCCATAAGAAAGGGAATAATCTAGAATAGAATAGAATACTAATGGTCAAAATACAAATTGAGCAATTGTAGTGGTGAATATAGATGACCCTCACTCGAAGTACTAGGTGTTGAATCTTTGGCCAAAGTAGTGTATTTAGCCATTGTCTACACTGTCAATTCATTGTGATCCAAATACATACTAGGCTGAGATTATCATAGAATTAGAGGTTGACTTTATGTTAAGCTCTAGACATGTAGGACACATCATTGTGCTTAGAAAAGGCTATTTGAAGGACGAGGTTACCAAACCAATCTCTTCATCGAAGGATAGGTTCATCTACTAGTTTGGTAGATGTGAGGTGGACCGCAGTTAGTCCATGGTTGGCATTAAAGCACTTGAGTGATGCTTCTCCTCATGCAATTGGCAGCCAAGATTTGGGAGAACATTCTAGACCATTTTTATTTCTAGTTCTTGTAAGCTTGTTTAAAGCTATGTATGTATCATGTGTCCATATTTATGGAAAATGTAATGTGAAATGTTATCATGAATATATTTATGTAAAGTTACATCATACTAATTATATTATTGGAAATGATTCTTTGATCATGCAATGGAAAAGTTTTGATAAATTTATATTTCAAATGATGTATTTATTATTGAATAGAAAAGAAAAAAATTATTTCTCTGCTTTGATGCATAGATAATTACACGTGCATAAAACTTAGTAGATTTACTAGGGAGAACAATGGGCATGTTATAGATTCAAGGTCAATTCGCTTATAAGACCATATGCTAAGAAAAAGGTTATGATCTCAATGGATTGAAGAAGTAAAGTATCTGAAACCAAACATTTTGAAATCTAGGAGAAAACCAAAAGATATGCTTGACAGACTATTCATTTCCATAAAAAAGGCATCAAAGATAAAAAATGCTCAAATGTGATAATTTGAAACCAATGGGGAGGCCTCAAGAAGAAGAAGACACCAGGCAAAGCAAGCCAATTTAGGCTCCAACACTATTGACCATATGGTTTGAAACAGGTGTGTTGTCAAAATGACACTAGTGACTATGAATGCCACCCTTGATTCAATGTGGTAACCATGTGTAAATGAGTTGAAATCCAATGATACCCTTGAGAAGGCTTGTCTTTTAAACAAAAATATTTGCATACCATTTCTAGTCTTTTCACCAAGTTTTGTAGGATCTAATACAATTATTTTAATCATATTAATTGAAATGGCTTATATTACTATAACAAAACTTTCACAATATTAACTAGAAAGATGAAATTTATACTTTATGTTATTATATGAAAAGCTATTCATAGTAGCTCAAGAGAAAATTTCTAGGGGGTTTTTTTATCTCCTTTTTAAAAATATTAAAGAATGAACCCAAGGATTCTTCATAAGATGATGATTCTGAAACTAAAAAATAGGAGACCACTAAATTTTATATGGGATATTTTATCTTTCATAACCAACAATGAAACCATGCTAACACACACCTCTAGATAGATTTTCGCAAACTAGAAATTGTATGTAAACACCTAAATTAATAACAATCACATTACAAACCTTATAGTAAACTATTAATGTTTATTTAGTTTATAGAATCACCCACATATGAATAATTAAATTTCATATATCATAACAATTTCATCATTCAATGCACACAAGAATTGAACCATAATTATTTGTACAAAGCATGGAAAAATTTACTATAAGTTTCTCCAATATTGCACTTGTATATATAGGATTCTAAAGTATTGGGCTACAAAATTGCATGTCCATAAGAAATAAAATCGCATTTGAATTAAAAATGTTACTTGATAATGCTTATCCTTACAATAGGTTATCCGTTGAATGAAGTTTTATAGAATAGTATAAAATGTATATCACTCTATGAATAGATGATTCTCTAGTATTGTGAGAATTTTCAAAAAATATTCCTTCTTGAATATTGTGTTAGTTACTATGGCATTGAGGAATACTCCTAATATCATCATCTCCTTTATTTTCCCACTACTCTTATAATTTTTCAATAAAAACTTGCACTTCTTTTGGATTATGTGTCAATATTCTTCAAATGTAGATGACCACACTTCTTCAATGTCCCTTTCAAGATCTTTTGGTAAATTGAATATGTCAAATTTTTAATTGAATATACAATAACTCAAAAAAAAATCTTCACATTTTTCTCATGTGCACACTTCTAGAAGTCCTCTAAGTGAGGAACATGTGTATAATTTTTATCTTATCTCTCCTTAATGAAGCCTCTCCAATCAAATGCCACTCTTATATAAAAAATAAAAAAAAAAATTATAAATATTAATCTCCTAATTGACATGCTTAGAATAATTAGAGATTTTGCAAATTTAATAACCCATTAAGATGGGAGAATTTATTATATCATTTTGTTGATATGAAAATAGAGTGTACTTATGAAAGATCTACTCTAGATTGTGCAAATTTATTGATATAGCTTTAGCATGTCATAGAGTTTACTATTTGACCCTTCTCATTTTTCCATACCCTTTGCACAAGATAATATATGATTTTCGTATTAATTTTTCATCCAATCCCTCCCTTATGGTGGATTGAGTATATAGATACGTCTCTTGCTCTACATTCTATAAATTTAGTTTTGAATGAAAGACAAGAAAAAACCAAAGAGAACTTGATTTTCTTAACCAGGGTTTATGACAAGGTAACAATATAATATACTCATATATTTTTTTATAAATATGTTGACTTTGATTGCCAATCCAGTGTGAACTATATTTTAAATAATCATGATGCTGGTCATTGCTCCCTTAAATTAATCTCTTATTACCTAGGAGCCTCAAATGCATCAAGATTATTAAAAACCATGTAATATTAATAAGGGATTTTTCTAGTTTTATATTAGATAACCCTAGTAGGTGCACATGCTTATAAACCACTCTATGTGATACAACCCTTTTCTTTTATCTTCTTGGAGCCATGAATTTAATTTCTATAAACAAGGTGTACTTAAATTCCCCATTTAAGTTGATAGTATAGATCTCACAATGCCTCTTTGGTCTTTGTTAGGGAAATAAATCTAACATACATGGGGTATTATATATTTCTTAATTTATAAAATATATATTCCACTCATATTCATTATGAATTTGTATTAAGGTGTAAACCTTTTCTAATCTAAAATAATATCTAGAGATTAAATCTAGTACCCTTCTTGATTTGGAAAAGATATATTCCACTCATATCCACAGATGAATTCATATTAAGGTGAAAATCTCCTCTAATCTAAAATAATATCTAGAGATTAAATCTAGTACCCTTCTTGATTTGAAAAAGATATATTCCAAGTTCATATCCATTGATGAATCTATATTAAGGTGGAAATATCCTCTAATATAAAAGAATATCTAGAGATTAAATCTAGTACCCTCTACCTTTCACATAGAGTGATATTTAATTCAAAAACACCCATTTTAAATGAAAATCCCTTGATCATAAAATCAAGGATTATCCTCTCATACAATGTTCATCTCTTAATCTTATGTAAGTAAAATCCCCATATAATTAGTTAAATAAGAATGTTGCAATGCTATGTAAGAGAAGAAATACTTAACCTAAAAATATACCAAACCTAATGACTTGGCCAATGTATCCAAATACAACAATATATCTAATAGAATGACCTAGTCCCTCTTGCTTAGGTGGCTTTCTCTAGCTAAATCACTAAAAAACATTAACTCAAAGTTTCTTGTTGCTACTAGTACCTTCATAATGATTTATTAGCTTTCTCAAATATAAAAACATGATATATCTAACAAGAGAAAATATGTTGTAATCTTAAAGCATCCAAGTACATAAGCCATGATAAATTAAGAATTTGTAGTGTCGTAAATTGTCACCCTTGACAATTTCACACTAGATTTTGCTCCCTCCTATGTTCTTGGACCTATGTATGCACCTAATTTCCTAAATTATTCATTCCATGGCCCATTTTAAACATTTATTGTAAAATCAAATATGTAAGATCAAAGTATGTATTTACTATTTTTCCCCCGACACTTCAAATCCTAAAAAAGTAGATCTAGACAAGGGGGGCCTTGGCACCCTTATCCCATTAAAATGGCCCCAAATTTAAATATTTCAGCATTGGTAATTTATTATTTAAGATTTATATCCTAATTATCGACAATCAATATTTATTTTTTAGGAAATTAGAAGAATTGTATATAAATACCTAGTCATTTTATCATTTCAAATCTTAGAGAAGCAAGGAGGGAATTATTGAGAATTTACTAAAGATACTAAAATTAGTTGAGGATAATCAAGAGAAGAATTTGAACAAGATTATTGCAACATTTCATCATTCAAGCATCATGTCATATGTTATGTGAGTTTATGTTCATGTTTGCTTGCATTTTATTTATGCTTACTAACACTTGTAGGTCATCAAATCAAATCAAGCCAAATTGCAATCAATCCTTGGAGATGATGACCATGACTCTAGTCCATTAAGGAGATAAAATTTGAGTGGTGAGTTACAACAAGTTGTCACTTCATTACCCCATTATCATTTAGCCTCTATCCCTCAAAAGGATAAGTTCTCTTTATCATCAATTTTGCCATTGTGGAGGTAGAAATACCAACACAGGGTTTGACTGAGAAAAGACCCTATATAGCACAACCCTTTCTCTCCTTCTGATTGCGTAGGTTACATATCAAAATAATATTGGAAGGATATTGAAGACAATTTTCTCATTTATACATTCAAGCCCTACAACTTGACAAGATACAGAAACTCCATTATCTCAGTAACAAACAAAGATCTGACAATAAGATCCAAAAGGAAGAAACCATAGACCAAGGACCTGAGGCTTGTGAAATCATTTTTTGGTTTTAAATCCCCAAACTAGGGTGTCCTTGGCACCCTTTTCCACCCAAATTAGGCTCAAATTTGAACCTCATGTACACTAATAGCCGCTCTATCCATTTTTGGTCTTAAATTTTGGTTATCAATTTCTAGCTTGTTTGTATTCATCTCAAAATAGTGCATTTTCATAGTTAACTACTTGCATCATTGTATTTCATCAAAAATCAATTTCTAAACCCTCAAAGAGTTTAGATCCAAGGTTGATTGACTCACTATTTAGGTTGCAAGTTAAGCTCATATCCTTGCCAATCTGAATTCTAATGTTTTGTAAGTGAAAAGTAGCTAGTCCTAGAGTTATATCTATGATCACTTTTCCTACATAACAAAATTAAAATATAAATATCCATAAAAGAGATGCAAATCATAACTAGATACATGTGGAGAAACCCTAGAGAGAAAAAAGTGCACATAAGGGGATATAAATCTTGTATTAATCCTCTAAAGAGTTACAAAAATACAAATTTTCTCCTTGAATTTTTGCAATGCTTTCAATTACTAATAAAACCTTCAAAAATATATATACAATATCCTATACCAAGCTAAAATTTATATAATAATTACAAGATGAAACCGTGGGATTGTTTCATAAACTAGTTACAAGCCAAGAGAAGTACGACACCCAAATTAATTGGACTAAAAAATAAACACCTCCCTTGGATACCCATGTCTATTAATAGTGTATTCCTTACATGCTATCATCTTAAAACCTAGGAATCCAATTTTATACTTATTCTTCCATGTATTATATGTTTCATTTCAATTGTTGAAACTATCATAAGGTGATTCAAGACTCTAACGTAATCTCCATCTTATGTGCTTACACACATCATAAGAATGCATCATATATATAACCCTCATAATAAGATGCTTTTACAAACCTCCAAAAACATTAACACATCCAAATATAGGAAAAAATCAAGTGAGATTTCTACATCCTCATGTGAGGAAAAAAATTACACTCCAAATTGGGTTACTAAATTTTCCAAGGGGAAATGAAAGGAAAAAAAAAAGACAAGATAGAAAAATATAAAAAATATCAAGAATTGAATATTTAGATTACAATTTTGAGAGACCTTGTTCCAAAAAAAATTCACCTAGTAAGTGCAGGGAAATGGGGGAAAAAATGGGGATCAAAAGTGGCCATTTTTTTAAAATCAACTAGAGATGAACTTGTATGAATAATTTGAGATGTGCACACTAAAATTTTGAAGATGTAATAAGAACAAGATTTATAGTGCTCTAAATCTAGTTTATAAACTACTAAATATATTTAAAAATAATTTAGGCAATGGTAGTGAAATTTTGAACACACATGTAAAAATCTTCCTATTTTTATCACTAAAATATGACAGTTTTTTATGTGTGCCCCCTTTTTTAGAAAGTACATGTAATTTTTTAGAAATTAAATGATGGAAATATATCCTAGAGTAAGTACTATAAGTTATATATATTTTTTATATTTTTATTGAATATATTATTTTTTTGGTTTTCTAAAGTCAATAGATCCTATAAATTACATCATTAAGCATACACATCATATAACTCGCACAAAACCAACCAAAAAAAAATTATTATTTGAATGTGCATAGAATGGAGCATAAAACAATCCTTTTTTTTTAAATACATCTAAATGTGTCAAAACTTATAAAAGAAATAATGCATATATGTATTGGAGGTGTAATGTCTTGAGCTAAAGGTAAATAATTTTAGCAGATTTTGAAATATTTAAATTGGAACCATACAAACCCTACAATTTGTATCAATGTTTACTGGTGGTACTCACAACTATAATTTTAGTATTTTACCCTGCTATGACAGACCCTAGAATTGATCTATACCTAACTCTATAAAACCCAAGAAGTATGTCTTACATTCATTCAAAGGACATTAACCCTAATATCATAGGTTGGGTTCACCATTAAAGATAAACTATAAATTTAAATGGAATTTAGTAAGGTAGATTTAATTGTAGTTTTATGATAATTCATTTAACCCAAAAATTCTTTATGATATTACATAGAAATAATAGTGATCTAAATTTATAAATGTGGCCAATAGCTAAAAAAAATGATGCCAAAATTTTTCTTGAACTAATGATTAATAAATACAAATAAATGCTACTACAATGAACCAAAAACACATGAAATATACACAAATTACACCCATGCAAATTTTGAGTACCATGCTAGCTAAATATCATTAGTATTTTCCACGATTAAAGTCTAATATGACCTTTGGGTGGGATATTTCCCTTAGCTAAGAGGATTTTCATCCTTTGGCACATGATATCCTTAGAGTTTTTGTCCTTTGACCTCCTACAAATATATAAGTTTCCATCCATAGATCTTTTTTCTCAAACATGCATGCTCATAATGAGTTTCCTATTGATATTTTTATGTATATTTGATAATAATCCCTCTATTTTCCTTTTGGCCCATTATACACCCAAAAACGATGTAAAAATCCATAAGCATGCCTACATATAATTATTGGTATACAAGGACTACACATATTAATTGAGCACCATTTATATTGGAATTATAACTAGAATAATTCTTACATGCATAAAATGGACTTTGGAGGCATGGAGGAATGTCCCCTACAAACTACAATTATCCTTAGTACTAATGGTGAGGATCCCTCAAAATTTGGAGCCCTAACTACCTCATTAATGGTATCCCTTATTATCCTCTTCATTTACATAGTTGGGCGTACATGTGGGACCACATCATCATTATTAATGATAATTTAATGCCCACATGCCCTTCTAGAAGATGGGCCATCATCCTACACATTAATGGTTATCTACTTATGTAGGGAGGTAGATGAGGTGAATAATGAAAAATAGGTGAGAGAATCAGAGTTCACAATTTAGGGGTACTTCATGACTCATACTATAAGTCGAGGATCAAGGTTTAGAAGTGAAGCGTACTTGTGAGAGGAATTCAGGCTCTAAAAACCTCTTGTGAGGGAGTGGAGTTTGGCAAAGATGTATACTGATAGGGGAATTTTGAAATTCCAAAAAGATAAGGAATGAAAGCATCCAATGAATTAGAGCTAGGAATGATAGGATGGAGGATTAAGATACCCTGATAGAAAAAAAGGGAAAAGTGGAGTTGAGAGGAAAGCTATGTTGGGAAGGGAAATTTTACATTTTTTATGGCTTATATAGAGTTCAAAAATTCACAATACCTCCATATTCAGAAAAAATATTGAGATCTTAAGTGGATACATGGGGATGAAGCGTAAGAACTCTTATACCAATTTAGTTCAAGGGAACAATGGAGATAGAAAATGGGAATTTTGGGCTACAACATATATTGTGAAAAAATGGGAAAATAACAAGAGGAATATGAAAACTTTTCAAAGAAAATAAAAAAAAAATCCTTAAATTACTCATAAAAATAAAAAATGTATGGTTAGAAAAATAGGAAGTAACTCTTTATTTTGATGGTGGTTTTGTAAAATTTGATTGCAACATGTAAAACTTGAAGAGGTTGAAGTTCAAATTTTGGTTATTTTATATTAAAAAGATGAATTTAAGAGCCATATTAAGAGATGTCCTAGCCTTAGGATTGGAAATCCAAACCTAAATGGTTAGGGATCATAAACAATTAAATTCAAGGGAAAAAAATGCATACATATTAAGCACATTTGTGCAATTTTTTCATAACGAGAATGCATTTTGCTAAAAATCTCAAGGCTAGTTACTAGGTTGTCCCCCTTTTCTATGCTCACCCCACTTGTAAAAAACCTTGCAAGAGCACAAGAGAACAACACAAAAATATTACAACAATATTGAATTAACTTCTAGAAGATAAAAGGCCTATGGCCTACCTACACCAACTAAACTTCTTTGTATTGACTAGTTTAGTGAAGGAATCTACAACATTCTTTTAGGCATATACTTTTTGTAACATCAAAACATCAACATGTTCTTGTATGAGTATGGTAAATGAGGTTATTAACAAAATAGACTCTTACTATCACATGCAATTCTTAGTTGTTTATATTGAAATCCAATGCCTAAACACAATCTCTTTAACTACACTCCTTTTTATTAGCATGTGTTGCAACCATATAATCTATTTCTATAGTGAACATAGATTATTATTTTTCATCCAACTAACTACTTCTTTAAATAAAGTAAAGATGGTTTCTTATGGACCTCCTACAATCTGCATCATTGGTCTAATCTAAATCAACAAATCCCTTCAATTCAGCCATCGTTCCCACATCATTGGATCCATGATAAAAAAAAAATGGAATGGTTAGAAGTCCCACATATACATCTAAAAACCCTTTTCACATTATTTTGATGTTCTTTATCAAGATTTACCATAAACCTAATAAGAATTCCAATTGCTTGGTAAAGATCAAATATTATACATACCATGATATGCATAAGGCTTCCTACAACATTGACAATATGAAAATTTTCACATCTCTTCTAGTTCATCATCAATTTTAGGACATTGATCTAGAGATAGCCTTACTCCAACTAGAAAGAGAATACCAACTAGTTTATAATCATGCATGATAAAATATTATAAAAGTGTGTAAAATATATCAAGAGATATCATTCTAGAGGTGTCTATTCAACTTCAATAAAAAAAATCCAATAAAAAGGTTTTTTTTTCATCTATATCTCTAACCATATTGTATATACATTTTTTCTAAAACTAGATATGATAAGTTATAAATATGTGTCGACTTTGTTTGACATTCTATACATGGTCACAACATAATATTCTATGTGTTGTTGCCACTTTAAAACACCTCTCAACACAATTAAATAGATATGCTAAGTTATAAATATGTGTCGACTTTGTTTGACATTTTATACATGGTCACAACATAATATTCTTTGTGTTGTTGCCACTTTAAAACACTTCTCAACATAATTAAATAGATATGCTAAGTTATAAATATGTGTCAACTTTGTTTGAAATTTTATACATGGTCACAACATAATATTCTATGTGTTGTTGCACCACTTTAAAACACCTCTCAACATAATTAAATAGATATGCTAAGTTATAAATATGTGTCGACTTTGTTTGACATTTTATACATGGTCACAACATAATATTTTATGTGTTGTTGCCACTTTAAAACACCTCTCAACATAATTAAATAGATACGCTAAGTTATAAATATGTGTTGACTTTGTTTGACATTTTATACATGATCACAACATTATATTCTATGTGTTGTTGCCACTTTAAAACGCCTCTCAACATAATTAAATTAAATAATTAAACTTTAAGGTGAGATGATTTAAGTCCTTCAGTGAAAACATTAAAAAGATGACTACAAAGAAACATTGATCACTTTAAAACACCTCTCAACATAATTAAATAAAATACTTCAAGACAATAATGTAGACTTCAAAAACAAGACAAGACAAGAAAGAACATTGGAAGTGTTGTAAAACACACAGAGTACAACATAGATAGAAGGAAACTTTAAAAAAGGACTAGTGGAAGCAGTGTTAACACATTCTCGATGGATGATGATGACCGAACACATGGGTAATGTTCCCTTGTTACATATTTATCAGTTTTCAGTCATTGTTATCTTGTTTCAATGCTTCTTTCAGTTATGTCATTATTTCTGTTAAAGCAGGATCAGTCCCAGCCTGTCTGTTGGCAAAGAGATTGTGGGGTCAACAATCAGTTACAGCAATTAATAACTGGTACATTGTATCAGATTCAGCTTCTCCTTCCAACCCAATAATTCTGTGACGACAATTCAATTAAGACCCATGATGTTTCCATACTTAAATGTCATGTCTCTTCTGAAACTATAGTTTTTTTAAATTCAAGAGGAAATATAAATATGAAGAGATGGTCCATATATTATTTACATTGTTGGTCACTTGTGGATTCTCCACGTATATTAGTTTCAAGCCAGGAACTCTCTTGGCTAGAAATGGCTGCACTTATCTCGTACACATTTTCTGAACTTTTAACTTATTTTATCATGTTTATAAGTATAGAGAGATCGTATTGTTGTCAGTCCAAAAATAAATTCTGGATTGCTTTCTGTTGCAGCGGCCAGCATGCAATTACTTCTATGTAAATTGTGGCAGATCTAAAAGCTGCTCACTGAATTGAAAAGAGAGGGATAAATGAATGTTTTCACCAAATAGAAATTAATGGATGTAATCTTTGAAGAACAGTCGGCCATTAAAAGAAACAGACTATGATGGTTGTAAGATATTTAAGACAGTTGGCACTCTTGCATTTGTAAAAAATATTTGTATTTTTTTTGTCTAAATAGGGTGTAAGTAAATTTGATGGTTGTATTGTTGGAAAATGAATTACAAGATAGATTAATTATCGAGTGGGTTGGTAGTTCAAGGGTAGAACACCCTAGTCGCAAATGGATGGTTCTAGGATTGACTCTTAGTTGATTCATGAAAAAGTTCAATGTAGTATCATAATCAGGTCAGCAGAGTGAATTCAGCAGAGCCAGATCAAGCTAGAGCCCCAAACACCTGTAATGTGGCTCAAAAGGATGTTGGAAAATGAGTCATATCGGAACTGAAGATTGACCAAGCACCAAGTGACCCAATAACTCAATGATAAAACATGGTAGTAATAAACTGTCACTATAAAATACAAGCATTTTTTTTTTTAAATATCATTTGAAAAACCATATTTTAAATATATTGTCAAAAAAATAAAAAATTACCAAAAAACAAGAACAATCTTAAGTATATGATTGTCATAAATTTGAAGGGAAAGATCAACTATTAAACTAAATCCCTATAATTTTATTTAAATCATTAATAATTTATATTTCATTTATGTAAATAATTAATTTTTTTAATTTATTAAATAATTTTTCAACTATCGAATTATTTAATATTTAAGAGTAAGAAAAAATTAACTCACAAGGTTCACTTATTTTTAACCCATGCTACCCCACCTAAAGCATACCAAGAAGTTGCCTCATGAAATTCACATGTTCTTGAGATAATTATGTATTTAAATTAGAATGTGAAGTTCCCTTACTAATTGATAGTTAAAGTAAAACCATAGAAACATTTAAAGTATGGAAAAAATATGCAATCTTTACAACATTCACAAAGGTTGATTATGGAGGTTTAGTATGCAATGAAAAAAATAAAATTATCAAATTAATTTTTGTTTCTTAAGTATGAGCTCAAGACTTATATTAGTACATGTACAAATATGAGATATTTTATCTTTTATAACCAACAAGGAATCTTATCTAACACACGCATAGTTCTAGGTAAATTTCCACAAACCAAAAGTTGTATGCAAATAGCTATTGGATACAAGATTTGCAACACATTAAGGAGAGTATTTCACAACCTAAATATTAAATATCAATTTATAGAATACAATCAACACCTAAATTAAAAATAATCAAATTACTTGAAGCTTTTACTTACTATTGATGTGTATTTAATTTGCAAATTCATTCACACAAGAAAAATATCACATGTATATGAATAATAAAATTGTATACATCATAACATCCTCATCATTCAAGTCTCATGATCATTCAACACTCATAAGACTTGAACAATATTTTTTGTGCAAAGCAAAGAAAAATATATCATCAAGTTTCTCAAATGTAACACTTGGATATATAAATTTCTAAAGTATTGAGTTATGAAATTGTACATCTCTAAAAATTAAAAATGGATTTGAATTAAAAATATTTGTAGATAAGCCTTAGCCTTATAGTAGGTTATCATTCAAACGAAGTCATCTGAAATATTAAATAATGTATCACTCTATGAATAGATATATTTCATAGTTTTTTTGAGAATTTTCAAAAAATAGTCATCCTTAGATGATTGTGTTAGCTATTATGATATTGAAGAAGTATCCTAACTTGACCACCTCCTTTCTTCACTTGATTCCCCTAGAAAATTTTGGCAACCACTTGTACTACTTTTTTATTATATGGCACTATTTTTCATATCCTTGCTTTAAGTGTGTCTAGCATTCTCTCATTTTCAATAATCAACTTTTCATATTTATCTTTCCCTTTTTCTTCAAAATTATAAATTTTGAAAGCTAGATTATCTCATTTATTTTGAACTTTAATATTTTCTTTGGAATCTCTTGACAACAAGGTTTAGCATTTTTATTTCATGATCAATGGCATTTTCAACAAGAAAGAAAATGAATCACTATTGGTTAGAATTGTTTTAGTTGAATTATTTATCTTTTTTTCACTATCTCTTTTTTGATCATGGGTTACATTCTAAACCCCCTTCCCCTTTCCCTTCTATAAGGTAATATCTAGTCAACTTGAGGAAAAAACAAGCAATTTTTCTCAAGGAGAATTTTGTGGAGAAGATATTAATGGTTATGGTGGGATGGGAGAGTTGGGAATATAATTATTTAGCTAAGGGGATAAAGGAGGATGTGATGGAGGAAGAGATGGAGAAATTTGATGGAATATGGTGGAAGAATAGGAGAAATGGTTCTAGAATTTGATGTAGGGGAAACATTTTCTTCACCTAATAGAAATAGTGCCACTAGATCTTGATTTACTACTGACACGTGGAGACTATAATGCATAAATATTAAAAGTGCTCACTATTGGTGATGCTAACTTAATGCGGGGAGGGTAATTTATCTCTTTTTAGATATCATATTGAACCTTCTTCTTCATCACACCTAACATACATACCTCACTAACAATTTTCTTAACCTAACTTTTTGTATATCCATTGTAAACTACCACAAGTGTTTAGTGGAATGGTCTGGCATGAACTTACTTTGTTACATGTTGTTGTGTAGGAGTAACCTAGTTATTCTTAGGCGTTAGATTTTTAATTGTATTTTGATATTTTGGGGATGAAGTACAATCATGCTTCTTTCCTTTATCTTTAGCTATCTTCATTCATACCCAATTTTATGATCTCAAAATTTTACAATCCTAATTCTTCTTTAAGTGAAACAATATATGTATCTAACCAGTAAATATAATTGGAAGGGGAAAGATGTTTATTTTCTTTCATTCATATGTGTATGACAACACTTCTTCAACATCCATTTCAAGCTCTTTTGGGAACTTAAATTTAACATAATTTATCTAGCTTAATTTGCATTTATTTGACAAAAATATATTTCCCTCATGTTTTACTCATGAGCACAATTCTCGCATAAGTCATCTAACTAAGGAAAATGTGTATAATTTTTACTTAATATCTCATTAATGAGGCCTCTTCAATAAAATGACACTCTTTCATAAAAATACATGAATTTATAACTAGTAATCTCCTTAGTAACATGCTTAGCATAATTAGATGTTTTGAAAATGTAATAGCCAATTTAGATGGGAAAATATATTATTTCATTATGTTGAGATTAAAATATGGAGTGTAGTTATGAAATCTCTAATCTAGATTGTGCAAATTTAATTATCTAGATTTAGTATGAATTAGGGTTTCTTATTTGATGCTTTTCATTTTTCATACCACTTGCATAAAATAATATATTATTTTCTCATATTATGTTTTATTTTCTCATTATGTTTCATGTGACCCCTCCCTTATGGTGAAGTAAGGTTAATGATATATTTTTTACCCAAGCTCTATGATGAGGTAAGCATATTATACTCCTACATATTTTCTCTTTATAAAGATGTTGACTTTAATTTCTAATGGTATGTGAATTATAATTTAATTTATTTTAGTATGAGTCATGTATTCCCTTAGAGTGATATTTGATTACCTAAGAGCCTCATGCATCAATATCATTAAGGACCATGTAATCTTAATAATGGTTTTTCTATGTTTATATTAATGAAACCTAGAAGGTGCACATACTTATAAACAACTCGAGATCAAAGTCAACTAATGCTTCCATCTTTGTGAGTTGTAGTGTTTTCAAGAGTTGGTACATCTCAAGCGGGCTCAAAGGTCTTACACACCATTCATCCACCCACTCCTTTAACTCACACTCATTCTAGGTTAGATATGTACATGAAGAAAAAAAGAAGTATAAATACAAGATTGTTTCACATAATTTCTCCTAGAAATTTTTAGTCAAGCCTCTTAAGATTTCACAAGAGCATTATAGAGTATTCAAGAATATTCAAGAAGGAATTCAAAGGAAAATTTGTAGAATATTATTGCAGCAAAATTAAGATCCATATTATCATGTCAAATACTTAGTGCATCATGCATGTTGTTGAGCTAATATGTTGATGTAGTATTCAAGATCTAATCAAGTGTTCAAGCCATTATCCTATTCAAGTTTCATGATCAAGATCTACACTCATTGAGGACACTTCATGCTATTTTTCATATTTGCAATCCAAGGTTTCAACAAGGTTTGATGAGTTGTTATGAGAATTTTTTCATTCATCATTCTTTCGTGCTTTTCTATTTCATTTCAAGGTTTGATTACCAAACTGGGGTTTGACCAAGGAAAATCCCTATTGCCTAAGAAAACAACATTTTTCTCTCTTGATGTGTGTTTACAGATCTAAGTGAATTGAAGGTTGAAGATCCTTTGAAGAAAAAGTTGCAAAAGTTGCAAAGTTGTTATAAGAAGTTGTCAAGGCTCATGGAAACTCAGATCTAGAGAAAAATATCCAGCTTATTAACATAAAACCAATGGGAATGTGCTTATATGATCCATATTCAGAGGCTCACAAAGTTTCAATTCAAAATTCTGCTCCTATGACACTTTTCACTTTTTTGGGACACCTTGCAACAAAGTGGGACTCATACGCCCAACTTTGCATATCAGTCCCAGTATACCCTTTTTTTTCCAATTTTCTGTATATCTTGGATAGTCACCAAAAGATTCCAGATTCTACCAAAATTATTGTAGCAGGATTAAATTTCCTAGTCTGGTGTATCAGTCCTAGTGCACTTCAAAAACAATAATTTTTAGGGTTTTTAGACCTTGTTTAGACATCTTCACTCCTCCAAGTACTTTTTTGTTTCTCTCTATTTATTAGTATAATATCATGCTCTTAAGTTTCTATGGTTTTGTGCATAGAGCTTTCATTTCTCCTTTGAAGCTTCATTTTATGGTGAAACCCCATCTAATCACCTAAGGAAACCCCCTTGTGTGTCCCCTTCCCTCAATTGAGCCACTTGTTTGAAGGATCTCTAAGGTTTCCTAATGAATTGGAAAGTGAAATAGGTTCCCTAAGTTATCCATATCCTAAAAGGTGGACACACCTATTTCCTTGTGTTCAATCCTTACAGTAGGTTATCCTTCAAATGAAGTCTTATAGAATATTCTAAAATGTATATCACTCTATGAATAGTTGATTCTATAGTATTGTGAGAATTTCCAAAAAATAGTCATCCTTGAATGATTGTGTTAGTTACTATGGCATTGAGGAAGACTACTAATATGATCAAATCCTTTATTTTCCCACTAATCTTATAATTCTTTGATAAAAACTTGTAATTATTTTGAATTATGTGTCGATATTCTTCAAATGTAGATGACCACACTTCTTCAATATCCCTTTCAAGATCTTTTGGTAACTTGAATAAATTAAAGTTTCTAATTGGATACATTAATTCAAAAAGAAAAAAATTCCCTCACATTTTTCTCATATGCACACTTCTTCTAGATATCCTCTAAGTGAGTAACATGTGTGTAATTTCTACCTTTTTGAACTCCTTAATGAATCCTCTTCAATCAAATGACACTCTTACATAAAAATGAAATTATATAAATATTCATCTCCTGATTGACATGCTTTGAATAATTAGAGATTTTGCAAATGTAACAACCCATTAAGATGGAAAAATCTATTAGATCATTATCTTGGTATGAAAATATAGAGTGTAATTATGAAATATCTACTCTAGATTGTGCAAATTTAATGATCTAACTTTAGTACATAATGATATAGAGTTTACTATTTGACCTTTCTCATTTTTCCATACCATTTGCACAAGATAATATATGGTTTTCATATTAATTTTCCATGCAATCCCTCCCTTATGGTGGATTAATTATATAGATATGTATCTTGCTCTACATTCTATAAATTTAGTTTTGAATGAAAGAAAAGATAAAATCAAAGAGAATTTGGTTTTTTAACCCAAGGTCTATGATGAGGTAACAATATATACTCATATTTTTTTTATAAATATGTTGACTTTGATTTGCAATGGTGTAAGAACTATACTTTAATTAATCATGATGCTAGTCATTGTTCCCTTAAAGTAATCTTTTATTACCTAGGAGCCTCGAATGCATCAAGATCATTTGAGACCATGTAATCTTAACAAGGGATTTTTCTAGTTTTGTATTAGAGAACAATACTAGGTGCACATGCTTATAAACCACTCTAGGTAATACAACCTTTTTGTTTTATCTTCTTGGACCCATGAATTTAATTTCTATAAACAAGGTGTGCTTAAATTCTCCATTTTAGTTGATATTGTAGATCTCACAATGCCTCTTTGGTCTTTGTTAAGGGAAATAAATCTAACTTGTGGCCATTATATATTTCTTGATTTGAAAAATATATATTCCACTCATATACATAGGTATGAATTTTCTTTAAGGTGGAAACCTCCTCTAATCTATAAAATAATATCTAGAGATTGAGTCTAGTACCCTTCTTGACTTGAAAAATACATATATCCCACTCATATCCACCACTAAATTTGTATTAAGGTGGAAACCTCCTCTCATCTAAATTAATTTCTAGAGATTGAAACTAGTACCCTTCTTGATTTAAAAAATATTCCACTCATATCCATTGATTAATTTGTATTAACGTTGAAATCTCCTCTAATATAAAATAATATCTAGATATTAAATCTAGTACCCTCTACTTTTCACATAGAGTACCATATATTTTTATAAAAAAAAAACTAAATTAAAATCCCTTGATCATAAAATCAAGGATTATCCTCTCATACAATGTTCATCTCCTTAATCTCATGTAAGTAAAATCCCTATAGAATTAGTTAAGGAAGAGGATTGGAATACTATGTACTTGAGAAGAAATACTTAACCTAAAAATATATACCAAACCTAATGACCTAACCAATGTAGCCAAATGCAACAATATATATAAAAATGACCTAGTCCCTCTTGCTAATGTGGCTTTCTCTAGCTAAGTCACTAAAAAGTATCAACTCAAAGTTTCGTGTTGTTACTAGTAACTTCATAATAAATTATTAGCTCTCTCAAATATAAAAACATGATATAACTAACAAGTGAAAATATTTTGTAAAATTAAAGAATCTAAGTATATATGCCATAATAAATTAAGAATTAAAATATGAATATCCATAAAACAGATGCAAATCATAACTCGATACATGTGGTGAAACCCTAGTGAGAAAAAGTGTGCATAAAGAGATATAAATTTTGTATTGATCCTCTAAAGAGTTATAACAATACAAATTATTTCCTTGAATTTTTGTAATACTTTGAATTATTATTACAACCTACAAAAAGAATATACAAAATCCTAGACCATGCTAAATTTATAGAATAATTTTACAAGATAAAACCATGGGATGGTTTCATAAACTAGTTACCAACCAAAAGAATTATAACATCCAAATTAATTGGACTAAAAAATAAAAACACCCCTTGGTCTAAGATGTCCATTTCTATTAATAGCATATTCCCTATATGATATCATAGTGTCATAACATAGAATATAAATGACTACTCAAACATAGTTTCTAATGTGCACCCCATTTTTTTATAAATTAGATAAAATTTTAAAAATCAAGTGGTGGAAATATATCCTAGAGTGAGTACTATAAGTTCTATATTTTTTTTTAATTATTCAATATTCTTTTTTGGTTTTCTAAAGTGAATAGATCCTAGAAATTACAACATTGAGCATACACATCATATATATATATATATATTGTTGGAAAACGTGCATGAAGCTTACTAACATGAAACTCCTAAAAGGGAAAATTTAGTGAGACCCTTTGAATGTCTTACCGACTAGAAGTTGTGTTCTAAACTTTTGAAGTGCTTAGATCACCGAGACTTTGTTTATGTCTTGCTAATGGGAGTCATCGGCAAGACATTTCAATCACTGTGAAAGTTCTAACTCTTTCCATCCAGGAAAACCTCTTGCCGACAAGTTGGTTCCTATTGGATATCGGAGAGACTCTTAGCAATGAGTGGCATTGGGGAGAGGCATGAAGCTTCGGAGTGACTCATTCCGATAGAGTATGTCTCACCGAGGTTTTACACATTGGTGACAGATGTCATCGGGGAGTCGGTATGAACTCTTGCCGAGAGTGCTAGTCTCGCCGACGAATGTGGGGACCACTTCGAATTTTGGGAGGCTTGTTGGGAATATTGTAGATTCCCATCTTGATTCTCCAGAATTGCACAAGCGGTAAACATGTGTGATGGTAGGGACCACAAGGAACGACCGATAGGATGGTACATTCGGTATGATCTCATGCCGATGATTTCCCTCTCGCTGACGGGTATGAACATCAGTATGACATAAGGTTCTATAAGACTCTTAGCGATAGTGAAACTCTTGTCAATAGATTTGCACAAGCTGGATTTGTGTTTAGTATGATGTCTCACCGATAGCAGTGGTCTTGTTGATGGTTCTATAGTGGATATCAATGTGATTTCTTAGTGATAGAGTGAGTCTGGGTGACAGGTTTGAACTCGATATAACCCTTACCAATGGTAGTGACTCTTGTCGATAACGACAATCAGGCATTATGGCATCGGGGACACAGCCTAGTGTCTCACTAACATGCGACTTCATTTGAACTTCTTTGACCAAACGATTATCCTACGTGGTGTTTTTTGAACCAATCAGAGAAGTAGAATGTGAACCGTTAGCAGTTTGACTGTTGTGACCATTCATGTGTGGAAGATGAACAAATTGTGAGGAAAATGATTATGCTCTGGCAATGGCGAATGACAAAGATAGAGTGTGATAACGAATTGTTGCTCGATTCATCAAAGATTGATCTAAGTGAATTCCTTGGATGTTTCTGTGAGCTATTCTATACAAGGTTGATCAGTGAATGTGTTGCTATAATAATTGACATCAGAAAGTAAAGTCTGTACTATGTATGTAATTTTCTTTACTATAATACAAAGAGGCTTTTCTTGGTGTGGTGGGTTTTTCTCCTGTAATGGTTTTCCCATGTAAATCTAGTGTCCAATTGTATATGTTCATTTCTTTGTTTTGTTATTCCTTTCAAATGTATCTTAATTAACTGTAATTGTAAAATTTAAAGTCCTATTTGCATTCTTCCCTGAGGTTTTAGCATTAGGAGAGTTTGTTCCACACCTAAGCTTTCCTTACAAGTGGTATCAGAGCCTGGCCAATTGTGTTATCCATGTGAGTATGTTGGTTTTTTTGTGTCAATTTTGTTCAGTGAGAGTCTTGTAGAAGTCTGGTAATTTGAATTACAGATTAAGATGGAAAACACGTCAAGAAAGATTGAAATTGAGAAATTCAATGGAAGCAATTTTGAGTTGTGGAAACTTAAAATGGAAGATCTATTAGTTGATCGTGATCTTTGCCTTGTTGTGTCTGGAACAAAGCCTACAGGAATGAAGCAAGAGGATTGGGACCTTGCATATTGAAAATCAAAGGGGTTGATAAGGCTCTGTTTATCAGACTCTATTCTTCTAAATGTTCATGAAGAAAATACTGCATCTTCTTTGTGGAAAAGACTGGGAGCTATTTATCAGGGAAAGTCCTTAGTGAATAAGTTGTTCTTGAGGAAGAAGTTGTACTCTTTGAAAATGCAAGGAGTGTCGGTTGCTGATCATTTGAATGCTTTCAACATGTTGATTGCTCAGTTAGCATATGTGGGTGTGAAGATTGATGAAGAAGATCATTGTATGTTGTTATGTTCTTTGCCAGATTCTTGGGATCACTTGATTATGGCTATTGGGAGTACGACATCCACTTTTAAGATGGAATATTTTTTTGCTTCTTTGTTATCAGAAGAGATGAGAAGAAAATATTCTAAGATGGAAAAGGAGGCTCTTGCTATTAGAGGCAGATCGAAAGAAAAACGAAAGAAAGACAAGAAGTCCAAATCAAAATTAGAGGGGAGATCAAAGTCTCCTAGCAAGAATTCCAAGGTGAAGTGTTGGTATTTTGGGCAACCTGGTCATGTCTGAAAGGATTGTAAAGAGGAGAAAAAGAAGAAGAAGAAGGAGAAGAAGAATTCTTTCAACAATGATTCTTCTCAAAGTGATGCAGACACTTTCATTGCAGCCTTGGCTATTCAGGCATCAAATGATGTCTACTTGATTGATTTTGGAGCATCTTTCCACATAACATCTCATAGAGACTGGTTCACAAAGTATGAAAAATATGATGGTGGAAGGGTGTATTTGGCAAGCGATTCATCTCTAGAAATATTTGGTCATGGAAGAGTCAGAATTCAGTTCCCTAATGGAAGAGTGAAGGGAATCAATGATGTAATGCATATATCAGGTTTGGCTCAAAATCTACTTTCTGTTAGTAAGCTAAATGATGTTGGAGTGCAAGTATCATTCTTTGGAAATGGCTACAAGATGACTAGAGGCTCAATTGTGCTAGCTAGGGGTGCTCGTATTGGTACCTTGTATAAGTTGGATGCACATGTTGTGCAATGCAATAGTTTCTCTGTAAAGTCACAAAAGGCTACTCATTGAGAAAATGAGGGAAAAGTTCTTGATAATGCAAACTCTATGAAATTTAAACTTCTAGCAGAAAAGACTATGCTCTGGCATCATAGGCTTGGCCACATTAGTGAAAAAGGTTTAAAAACCTTGAAAAATAAAAACTTGGTTGAAGGGCTTGATGATTGTAACCTCGAATTCGAATTTTGTGAACATTGTATATATGGTAAACAACACCATGTTTCATTTTACTCCAGTCCTCACAAATCTTCTGGTTTACTTGATTACATACATTCTAATGTTTTTGGTCAGTAAGTATTTCCTTCTTTGTCTAAATCAAGATATTATGTCGTTCATTGATGATTATTCAAGAAGGGCATTTGTTTATTTTTTTGAAAAGTAAATTAGAAGTGTTCTAGGTCATTTTAGAATTTAAAAACCTTGTGGAAAGATTAGAATGGAAGGAAAAATAAAATGTTTAAGGACTGACAATGGTGAGTTTTGTTTTGATGAGTTTGAAAATTACTATAAATATCATGGGATTAAAGGACATAAAACTACACCCTACACTCCGCAGTAAAATGGAGTTGCTGAAAGGTTCAACATGATAGTGACGGAAAGAGCACAAAGTATGCTGAGCAATGCTAGCTTGGAGGATAATTTTGGCTGAAGTTGCAACAGCATGTTACCTCATCGGTTCATTCTGCTCTTGTTGAGAAAACACCTTTGGAAGCATGGTCTAGAAAGAAGCCCTCTCTGAGACACATTTGTGTATTTGGCTGTGAGGCATATGCATATGTGCCAAATGAAAAAATATTTAAATTGGAAAACAAGGTTGTTAAATATATTTTTATTGGCTATACTGTTGGCATAAAAGGATACAAGCTTTGGAATCCTGATACGAAGAAGGTTCTATACAACATAAGTGTTATTTTTTGTGAGTTGAAGCCTTCTACTTTGGATCTATAGTCAGAGAAAAAATCAGAAAATAAAAAGGATGTAGTTGAAATTCCTCCGACACCAGATAAAGAGGAATTGAAAATTCAAAATGTACCTGAAACTGAAGAGAGCTCAAGTAGTTCTGAGAGTTCTGAAGAAGAAGAACTACCTCAACCTCGGCCTATGAGGAGGTCAACACGTGAAAGAAAGCAACCTGATAGGTATGGGTTTTCTTTGTTAGATTCTACTTGTGCCTATGCTTTAATTTCTAGCACTGATGAGCCTAGGACTATGAAAGAGTCATTTAGAATGCTTGATTCAAACTCTTGGTTGGAAGCCATGAATGAAGAAATGGCATCATTAGAAAAGAATGATACTTGGAGTTTGGTGCCCTTGCTTGAAGGCAGAAAAGTTGTTGGCTACAAATGGGTATTTAAAAAGAAAATAGGTCTGGATGGGAGTGTAGAAAAGTATAAGGTGAGGTTGGTTGCAAAGGGGTATTCCCAGGTAGAGGGAATTGATTTTGGAGAAATCTTTTCTCCTGTAGCTAAGCTGACATCTATCAGATTTCTTTTGTCACTTGCAGCAACGTATGACTTAGAGATTGAATAGATGGATGTGAAGACAAAATTTCTTCATGGTGATCTTGAAGAAGAAATTTATATGTCCTAGCTTGAGCACTTTGTGGAAAAAGGTAAAGAAAATCTAGTTTGCAAGTTGAAAAAATCTCAGTATGGATTAAAACAATCTCCTAGAATGTGGTACCATAAGTTTCACAATTTTTTTTTGTCGTTGGGATTTGTAGGATTGAAATTTGATCATTTTGTGTATTACAAAGCTCAAAATGATCGTGTTCTTATTATTTCTCTCTATGTTGATGATATGTTGTTCATAGGCAACAGTAAGTTAATGATTTCTGATCTAAAATCTCAGTTTTCTCCAAAGTTTGAAATGAAAGATCTTGGTGCAGCCAGGTATATTCTGGGAATGGAAATAACCAAGGACAGGAAGAGTAGAAAATTTTGGCTCAGTCAAAGTAAGTATATTAATATTGTTCTAGAGAGATTTTGTATGACTGATTGCAAGTAGCTAGTTGTTTCAGTTTTGTAGGGAATGAAGCTATCTGTTGAAGACTGTCCAAAATCTCCTACTAAGATAGAGGACATGACTAGAGTGCCTTATGCTAGTGCAATTGGCAGTTTAATATATGTAATGGTCTGTACAAGGCCAGACATTGCCCAAGCAGTGGGAGTACTTAGTCATTTTATGGAAAATCCTAGGACACATTGGGATGTTGTGAAAAGGGTGTTTAGATATCTGAAGGGAACTTCATAATATGCTTTGTGTTACCATAGTAATTTGGTTGAATCACATAGGACTCTCAGCATTTGTGGCTATGTGGATTCTAATTGGGCAGGGGATATTGATAGCAGAAGATCCACCAGTGGATAAAGTTTCATGATGAATGGTGGCGCAATTAGCTGGATGAGCAAGCAGTAGATTGTAGTTGCTTTGTCCACTACGAAGGAAAAATACATGGCAACAACATCCACCTGTAAAGAAGCAATCTAGTTAAAATGTTTGTGTTCTAACATTGGCTTTGATGCAGGGAAAATTAAAATTTACTGTGACAGTCAGAGTGTTATTTGTTTGTCAAAAAATCCTACTTTCCATGCCAGGACAAAAAATATTGATGTGCAGCATCATTTTGTATGAGATATGGTGGAGGATGGAAAGGTCTCTTTAGAAAAAGTCAATACTCTGGAAAATTTTGCAGATGCATTGATGAAACCAATGAGCACAGAAAAGTTCAGGTGGTGTGCCAATTCGATGGGCCTTAGTGCCCATGAATTTTAGTATTTTTATTGTGCTCTAGAAGTGTCAGTAAGATCAAGTGGGAGATTATTGGAAAACGTGCCTCAAGCTTACTGACATGAAACTCCTAAAAGGGAAAATTTAGTGAGACCCTCTGAATGTCTTACTAACTAGCAGTTGTGTTCTAAACTTCTAAACTTCTGAAGTGCTCAGATCACTGAGACTCTTGGAAATGAGTGGCATCGGGGAGAGGCATGAAGGTTTGGAGTAACTCATTCTGATAGAGTATGTCTCACCGAGGTTTTACACATTGGTAATGGATGTCATCAGGGAGTCGATATGAACTCTTGCCGAGAGTGCTAGTCTCGCCAACAAATGTGGGCACCACTTGGAATTCTGAGAGGCTTGTTGGGAATATTATAGATTCCCATCTTGATTCTCCAAAATTGCACAAGCGGTGAACATGTGTCATGGTAGGTACCACAAGGAATGACCAACGGGCTAGTACATTCGGTATGATCTCCTGCCGATGGTTTTCCTCTTGCCGATGGGTATGAACATCGGTATGACATAAGGTTCTATAATACTCTTAGCAATAGTGAAACTCTTGTTGATAGATCTACACAAGCTGGATTTGTGTTTGATATGATGTCTTACCAATAACAGTGGCCTTGTCGATGGTTCTACAGTGGATATCGATGTGATGTCTTAGCGATAGAGTGAGTCTGGGCGACAGGTTTGAACTCGATATAACTCTTGCCGATGGTAGTGACTCTTGCCGATAATGATAGTCGGGCATTATGGAATCAGGGAGACATGGCCTAGTATCTCACCAACATGTGATTCCATTTGAACTTCTTTGACTAAACGATTATCCTACATTGTGTGTTCTGGACCAATCAGAGAAGCAGAATGTGAACCGTTAGCAGTTGGAATATTGTGACCATTCCTGTGTGGAAGATGAATAGATTGTGAGGAAAATGATTATTCTCTAGCAATGGTGGATGACAAAGATAGAGTGTGATAACGAATTTTTGTTCGATTGATCAGAGATTGATCTGAGTGAATTCTTTGGATGTTTCTGTGAGCTATTATGTACAAGGTTGATCAGTGAATGTGTTGCTATAATTCACATCAGAAAGTAAAGTTTGTACTCTGTATGTAATTTTCTTTACTGTAATACAAAGAGGCTTTTCTTGGTGTGGTGGGTTTTTCTCCTGTAATGGTTTTCCCATGTAAATTTGGTGTCCAATTGTGTGTGTTCATTTGTTTGTTCTATTATTCCTTTCAAGTGAATCTTAATGAACTGTAATTGTAAAATTTAAAGTCCTATTTGCATTCTTCCCTGAGGTTTTGGCATTAGGAGAGTTTGTTCCACACCTAAGCTTTCCTTACATATATATATATACATATATATATATATGTATATATATATATATACATATAT
>VDFB02079351.1:0-59625 GCA_007258455.2 Sequoia sempervirens | reverse complement strand
AGAGAATTATAGGCATCTTTGTGGAACTTTGATTATTTTATATATTACCCTAGGACAAATAATATGGGAAAATAATTGGACATACAAGTTTTTGTTGATGTGAATTGGAATAGACACTTAAACAATAAGAGATATACAAGCAACAACATATTCTCATCTACAACCTATCATGGTTTGAAGTAAGCACAATCAAGAATATGATAAGGTGTGGCTTGAGGGTGACTCCCTCAATATCATTAATTATATTAGGAAGTTCTCTTATCCTTCGTGGATGGTGGAGGTGCTCAATAATGATGCTATAAATATTGTGGAATCCTTTGATCAATGTCATATCTCACATGTTTATAGAGAAGGCAATAGGTTAGCTGATTTTTTAGCCAATTATGGGGTGAATGATTCAATGGTTTGGGGAGAACATGATCTTCTTCCCCTAGAGGCTCGCTTAATTATTCATTATGATGCTCAAAAGTGTTGAGTGGAGTGCTCTTTTTATGATGGTGTGTTGTCACATGTCCTTTACGTGGCAGCTTGTTCTAATGTGTAACTCACCTAGAGGAAAGGTCAGGCGGTATGGTGTGGTGGCTCGAATGACTAGGCATCCTTTTCTCATGATTTCACTCTACCACATTGTCCAATCCACACAGATTGTGGGTATCCAGGAAGCCTTTGTCCTCTCGAGGTTTCCTATTTTCCATTGCAAGCTTTCTAAGTTTATTCAGCTTTTTTGCAAATTCTTCCTTTTGTTGGGGTTTTTTTCCTGTTGCAACCATGGGAGGAAATCAGAATAGAACGGAGCCCAAACCTTGCGACATTGTGAAAGCTAACAAGAGGGTGTGGGAATTGTTGGAAGTTGGGGGAGTCACCCTGTATATGGAAAAGTTGCACGGGTTCGATGTTAAGACCTCACAGGATTTTATGGAGGATTGGCATAACAGGGTGTTGGAAATAGGGGGAAAGGAATTTACTATCACTAAGGACCTCATTGCAGAAATTATAGGCTTATCGACTAATGGGAAGAAATTTTACAGAGATAAGAATGAGTTTGGTCTGGCAATGGATGCTTTTTTCAAATACAAGTGGAGGAAGTTGGAAAAGGCGAAATGTGGCAGCTATCTTTGTTCTTCTCTCAAGGAAATTTGGAGAGATGTCACAGAGGAGATAATGAGGTATTTTACATTGGATGATTACTTTTATGTTGCTTTCGGGCATCATTTTGTCTTGTTGAACCATTTTAGGCATAAAAAGAGAGTTTTATTTCCTTACTATCTCTTGGTCTCTCTCGAAACTGGTATAAGGGATCATAGATGCAATCCCAAAAACCCTATCCTCCATGAAGGTCTTATTATGTTGATTACTGAATATGTCAAGGCTTTTATTCTCCCTACCCAACCTAATATTTCTAATGTTGGGAGAAAAAAGAAAAATCTAGAATATGTTATAGGGTCTGAGGAGGATTCTGAGGATGAAGACTACTCCCCTGGGTCTGAAGCTTCCTTGGAAGGTGAGTCGGAGTCTCTTGTTGTCTCAAATGGTAAGAAGAGAAAAAAGAACCAATCCCCTACTCCCTCCAAGGATGATGAGTATATCACTCGTGATGAGGAAGAGATTGTGAAGTCCTGCCAAAAGTCAAAAGCTATGAAGGGATTGGGTGGCAAAAAGAGGAAGGTTGATGGAAAGAAAAGAAAGAAGACTCAAACCCTGATTTCCTCAAGGGCAGATGAGTATGATATAGGAGATATGGCTGAAGTTGACCGGCCCAACTTGAAATCTAACCCTGTGAAGGGGTTGAGTGGCAGAAAGATGAAGGGGACTGCGATGGAAAACTTGTGCAAGGAGGATTTGGTTAAAAAGGGTCAGCCAGGGGTTTCCCCTATTCCTAATGTGCAGCATAAAGAGGGACAATAGAGGAAAATTTATCCTATGAACTTAGAGAGGGATGAACAGTAGGATCTTGTTGGCAACTTGTCAGATGTTGAGCACTAGGTGGTGAAGCATAATTTGGATAAAGGTGTGGTAGTTTCTTCTCAAAAAGGGAAGGCGACTTTGAAGAATGCTTCAACTAGCAGTGGCTCTGAGGAAGATTATGTTGTTGAAAAAGATGGTTTTAATTTTAGGAAGGAGATTATGCCTGATTATCTCGGTCTGGTTAAGAAGAGCTCCCTTTCCTTGTTTAAGCTTTTTAAGAGGGTTTTTCATGAGATGAATTCCACTAATGTCCAGGTTAGAGTTGTTTGTACTAATGTTGATGAGGCCTCCTCTTCTAAGGGGCCGAATATGCAGGCATAAATTAATAAGGTGCAAGTTGAGGTCAATCAAATTTTTGATACTCTCAAGATAGTTGTTGATGAAATGCTCAATATGAAGAATGCCTAGGAGCAAAAGTTTGTTACTATTGAAGGCAAGTTGGAGAAGGTAGTGGAGGTCAGCAAACATGCCATGCACAATGAGGCTAAGCAATTATGTCTTCTAAATAAGAAGGATAGGAAGTGGTTGGGGGACAGCTCTGGAAGAAAGACATGGTGGATGATGGTGGTGTGCAACATAAGACTACTAGTGATATCGGGCCTTCTACTCATACCCGCAACAAGACCAATCTTAACGCAAAGGTCGGTATTCCTGTTGATGAAGTGGTGGAAGTAATGAATTTCCATCAAAAAATAATTGATAGTGATCTTGAAGCTGCAAATATTCTGAAAAATCTTTAGTTTGCTTCTATTTTTTGTGCCTTTTTTTGGTTGCTTGTTCTATTTTTTATTATATGATGAAGCAACAACTTTTCTTGTAAAAGGTTTCGGGGCCCCTTCAAAAACTATTTTTCCTATAATCAAAAACAATGTATTCTCCTTATTTGGGGGAGTTGCTAGCTAGATGAGTAAGAGACAAGAAGTTGTTTCTTTTTCCACTACTAAAACAAAATATATGGCTTCTACACATGCTTGTAAAGAAACAATATGGTTACATAGATTTACTTGAATATGGATTTTGTAAACGAGATACTGAAAATCAATTGTGATAATCAAAGTATCTTTGGTTTATCAAAGAAACCTACTTTCCACGCTTGTATGAAGCATATTAATGATCAATATCACATTGTTTGGATATGGTTGAAGATAGAAAGGCGATTATAGAAAACCTCAACACCTTGATGAATACTATAGATTGTCACTAAGTTAGTGAGCACTAAATTTTATTTGGTGTAAGAAAGCTATGGGGATCTCTCCCCTTGACATTGATTGCTTTACTTGATAATTTTTTTCTACTCTCACAATATATACAACAAATGGGATAATGTTAGGACCAAGTGCATTGCACACTTTGTAATTCCTAGTTACAATGTTTAAGACATTACACTGCTTCTAGGTTGTAATAGTAGGATTCTAGAGAGACGTTGCAATAAACTAATGGTGTATGTGTAAATGGTCTCCATGGGACCCATAAGATTCTTCCCAACAAATGTTATGAGGTATAAGAGCATTAAATGAGTTATAATTTTGACTAATCTCTTTGAAATTGGTGCTCACCTTGGGGAAATTTAAGTGTCACAATTTCTATCAAGATTTTTTCTTGCACAATGCCCTTGGTGTGGGGAGATCCTCTTGCATGCAACTTCTCTTTGCGTGTTTTACATTGGGACATGTGCCAATTGATTCTTTCCATGGTCTTAAATACCCTTGGTGGTTTTGCTTAAGCCAAAATTCTATAAATTGAAGACTTTGGTCAATAATTTTGGCATCAAAAGATAGGAGAATGTGGAGGTGTTGTTTATTTGCACTAAGAGTGAGAAAGTTGATGCAACATTAGATTGAAGGATCCTTTCATTGTATTTGTCATCTTGTTTTAAGATTAATACAATGAGAGATGTGTATTTAGTCTTGAGTTTTTCTTTAAAAGTTTCCCCAAAGTATATCTAGTAAAATCATATTTAACTATATTGTTTCTAATCATAATCGAATAGCAAAGAACAGGATGATGAGGTTGGAAAAAAGTGTCAAAATTTGACTATCTTTAAAAAATGTGGTTGAAATAATGGTGGTTGAAGGTATGTTGTGGGTTTGTGTTAGTACATAATGATGATAATATATATGTGTGAATATGGATTATGGTCTAACAATAATAAATAGGGAATTTTATATTTTTTAAACTTTTAAGAATGATGCATGCGAAATTTGTACACCCCAATTTACAAAACTATATGACTACTTAGGAAATTATCTGATAATACTTCATTTAATGTATGTGAGGTTTGGTTGATGTAATTGCTTGTGCTCGCCCCTCTCCCACCCGCTCCCCCCCCCCCTAAAAATTTAAAGTGGACCACTATAATCTAGCTATAGAAAATAATACTCTTTTATTTTTCTCACGTGTTTCCTTTTTGTGGCTGAAATCATTTTATGAATGAAAATAGAGAGAATTTAAGATGGCACTTAAAGTATGTGAAATGCTAAAAATAAGTGTCTAAGAGTGGAAGGTGAGATTATCCTAAGAAGTGTGCTCAGAATAAGCCATCTTTCCTTTTCTCCATATTTTTCCATTATGGTTTATATAAGTTAATTGAAAGTAATACATTTTCCTATGTTGTTTCTAATTTCAGTTATGTTCGAGTCTAAATGGAATGGGCTTATCTTGCAAAGATTTTGCCTATAGTTTCTCTCCAAAACAAAAAGGAAATGGGTTGGGTGAGAAAGATTGAATGGAGGATTGTTAAATACAATTCAGGTTATACTTTATGCCTTTGTGCTTTGCATGCCATAAACTCATTGGAAAATTGCATTCATTCTACAACACATGATATATGTAAGCCTTTGTTTCCATTCTTTATGCCTAATACAGCATGGTTTATGCAACAAATCTTTTTGCAAATTATCAAAGTCTAATATAGTTTCCATGCATAATGCAATTCAAAAAAAAGATTTGTAATATAATAATCATTTATGAATAAGTATAATAGAGTGATTAGAGTGGAAAGGTGTGTTGGACTAATCGCCAACATCTCTCTTTGGATTCAAGACATGGACTAACCACCTCCCGTGGATCCAATTATCTCTAGCGTTTGTATCAAGCATTAACAGGTCGATCTTTTGGCGCAACAACAAATGTGTTCCAACAAATAGTATCAAAGTCGAGTCGTGGGCTTGAACCCCCTTGGGTGACGCTAAGGGAGAGATTGTTGGACTAATCGCCAACATCTCCCTTCCGATTTGGGACGTGGACTAACCACCTCCCGTGGATCCACTTATCTCTGGCGTTTGTATCAAGCATTAACAAGTCGATTTTTTTGTGCAACAACAAACGTGTTCCAACACGATGATCATAAGAAAGAGATGAATAAATTGATTGAGTGAAGATTTACTTTCCTTCAAGAAATTTGTGTATCTCAATAAGTTACGGCCACAAAATTGTTTGTGCCTTTATGAATTGCTTACAAGCAATATATTTTCCCTCTATACTTTTTATCTACAATCTCTTTTGGTTTTCCTAAAAGGTGAATCTGTATGGATGTGTGACGACTAGTTCTTCATAGTTAGATTTGAAGTTGGGTTTACCTTTTGGATGCCCTGGATCTTCTCATCCCACCCTCTTTTCTTTTTCTCTCATCCAATACTTATATGAGGTTGGGTGCACAAGTATCCATATTTGAAGTAGTATGTTGGAAGTGGCAATCCATTGAGAGTAAACTATAAAATTGAGAGATGTAGAGATTAGAGACTGTGTTTGAGTGGACACTCTATAATTTGACGTGTATACATTCTTATGCTCACTAATAAGAAAGCTGAGTTGTATGAATGGCCTACAAGAACTATATTTTCTCTCTTTATACTTTTTAATTTTCTCTATTTATACTTTTTATCTACAATCATTTTCGGTTTTCCTTGAAGGTGAATCCTATTGACATATGGACATGTGGCAACTAGTGCTTCATGGTTAGATCTGAATTTATTTTTTAACTTCTACATACCCTAGTCTTTCGGCCCACCCTCTTTGGTTTTTACCATCCAATATTGATATTTGTTTTGGGTGATTTGAGGTAGTGTATTGAAGTGTTGATCCCTTGAGAGTGAACTAAAGTTGAGAGAGGTGGAGATGAGAGACCAAGTTTGATTAGACACTCCATAACTTGGTGTTTAAACTTTCTTTTTATGCTCACTAATAATAAAACTCTATGGAGGAGAAGTGAATTTTGTCGAAGATTTTCTTCAGCAAAATATGGAAGTTTTTTAAATGATTCCTTGATGATTGGGATCATGCTAGTTTTTTGTGTGAAAATAAGTTTCTTATGCCTTGTTGAAGGTGATAGATCCTACATTCATATTGAGGCTCCAACTTGATCTGTATAATATCAGTTTGAGCTAGTTTTTTAAATCAATTTTTGTGCTGCTATATGGTCCTCAATAATATTTATCTTTACCAATAGATAAATAATCTAATGTCAAATTAATGTACTTTATATTTCATCTTTATAAAACTAACCAAGAATTATTTCCACATTTCCATCCAAAAATGTTTTTAACTTTTTAAAAATTGCGTCTTATAATAGTTGTTTTGCGAGGTTGTATTAAACAATTTATTAATTGGAGAAACAAAATATGAATATTAAACATTAACTCCACAATCACATTTCATAGAAAGGATTTAAGAAAATGCATTGTTTACACATTTCTTTGTTGGGTAATACAGTAGTACAGACTGACTCTACCTAACAGGCATTAAAATGCATCATCATCACATCATCGATTTGTGTGATCTGAGACTCCTATCTCATGGTCAGTGGATTTGCTCTCTCACTAGAACCATGTTCCAGCATCCTGGAGACATTTGCACGCTGTGCTCCTGTTTTCTTGTAAGACAAAACTTTGGCTGTCTTCCATGGAAGTGGTGAAAGAACTTTTATCTATGTCCACAAGATGAAAATAGTCTACAGATAAAAAATGTTTGATATCTACACATCTAAATATCCATTTCCTAATAGCAGACCATCAGAAGAATCTGTTGGGTAAACAAATAGCAGTTGATGGTCCTGGCACATTACATGCAATTTTATTAACATGTAGAAATGATGGTAATTCTTGTAAAGTTCCAGAAACTCGTATGGATATTCGGTTCATTACTTAATCATGAATTAGACTGCCAAAGACAACTAATCACAACAAGAACTAATGCTAATTAATAAATCAGAACCACAAATAATAAAAATCAGAGGAATCGGTATGACTTGTTCTGAAATTACAAATGCCATCATATGATCCATTCAAAAGAATGCATAGGAAGATATCCGGCAATACAGTTACTAGGAATTTCGACTGTATTATTTTTAAGGGAGTTATCTTTCGATGATAAACTCCTCAATTTGTATACCTGTATGCCGTGCACTCGCCTGTATACTCAAAAGAACTTGATCACCAACTTTCAAGGCTGACACAGGTATTGCTAACTGTTGTACTTCTCCATCTACAATCAACTGTTTGGATTAGATAGTATGCATGAACTTGGTCTCTGAAGAATATAGCAAATAAATAGGAATACAATTTGGTTAATCAATCCCAATAAAATACCAGGAGATGGAGGACAAACTAAATTGACTGTTTCTGCATTTTGCAAGAGAATACTGCACCTAGGAACTTCAGCACATTCAATCTGCAAATATCAGGAAAAAAATTTGTAACTGTTCCCCAACTTTGGGAGCAACTGATGTAAGCCTGGAAAGCAAAATGAAGAAAAGAAATATATTTTTCTCTAGTCAGTAATTCTCAAGCAAACTTCTCTAGGATGTTCATCATCAATCTGTGATTCTGTTATATAATTATATTGCCAAAGCTTATAAGAGCAATTTACTTAAATGAAAAACAACTAGTTTCTTGTTTTGAATTTTATTATTTTAAGAGCACTGTGCCTACTAACTGTACCTGGGAAAATATGTTGCAATACAGATTACTAATCTATGATGGTAACTGTGGAAGATACAGAGACAAGCAGAGGTTTTCTAGTTATAGAAGGAATGCCAGAAGCTCCTTGGGCTTTTGCCACAGCCATAGCTAACATATTTGAGGTAAAAATTATATATATTAAAATAAAAATATATAATATATAATTAATTAATTAATAATAAATATTTATAATTTTATAAAAGTATTTATTTATTAAATTAATTATTAAATATAAAATGTACATATATAAATATAATTATAAAAACCTAGCAACTTAGATTGTTGTTCAACTATCATATATATAAAAACTATGTTGCCAGTTCTGGTACTGGTCCCGGTTCGGTTCATGGATACAGTTCATGGATCCGGCTAAATTTTTTTGGGGGTTGGATTCATCCATACAAAAAGCATGTAAAAATTATGTGTGTGTGTGTGTGTGTGTGTGTGTGTGCAGCCTAGAAGCAGAATTAAGATTAAAATATCACATAGCATCATATAAAGTTATACAAAACTACCATAAACTTGAATGTCATTTAAAACATGCATGATAAATATTCACCATTCAAACTTCAAGTTCAATATTAAAATAATAATATCAAGTTCAACACTTTTAATCATCAAATAGATCTATTAAATCTTGCTGTCCCACTCTCCCTCCCTTGTATGGATCTCCGACTCAAAAGGAACCAAATCATCACTTCCACTCATCCTAATCACAGGCATAACCAGCCAATACCCTTTTCTTATTAGTCACACTCTTTGCAAGGATAACAAGCCTTGATCCAATACCACTTGATCTGTAAAATGCTGGAGATAGTCTCCAAGCAATCACCAATTACTGTTTGTTAAATTGGTCACCTCTACAGAACCTCCTACACACTTAAAGTTCAGTTTGACCGTTCAAATATGCAAGTAAACATGGAAAACAAGTGTAACACATCCATACTAATGCATCACACACTATCAAAGAGTCTGGACATGCAAGTTAGACTTGGAGAAACCCTCAAAATGGACTTTTTTTGGTGTTTAATGTGTTTTGCAAGTCAATATAAAGGTTCATTGGTGCGCCCAGTCAAATCAATAGACTAAAATAATAACAAAAAGCAACAAAAAAAGCATCAAAATGTGATGCTGCAGGGATGGGTTCCTTGTGGGTTCACCCGGATCCGCCCGGGTTCATCCCAGGTTCACCCTAGGTGAACTGGGTGGCCTTTGGAAGCCCCCAGCCTGAACCCATAGTCGAACCGAACCATTACCCGGATCAGGTTCGAACCAGACCGAGTTCCAGCCAATCGCTAGAGGGACCCGGTAACACAATATATAAATGGTTCGCATTTTTGCAGCCCTAAACAAGCTCCTTGAAGACTGTTAAATGGCAGCAAATGTAATGACCCAGGCTCCAGATCAATAGATTTTCGATTTATTTATTATTGGATTGACAAAGGTTGTCATCCAATGTTATAAAAGCTAACCAAGTTTCCAGCATATAAAGAAAGACTTGAATAATAAAGTCTGATTTAAATATTAATTTGATAATGAAAGTTTGAATAAAATAGCTGTTTCTGAATTAGTCTTTAAAATCATGCTTTGAATGTACAAGAGGCTTAGACCTCTATTATTTCGCTGTCTCAGATGATTACACTATGCTTATGTGAATTCTATTTGTTGCTGTTGTATCAAGTATTTACTTATTGTTTATGCAACCATAATGTGATGATCTTGGGCTCCTTTGAGCACTTTAGAACTGCTGTATAAAATATACACATTACTTAAAAATGTTCCATAACTAGTCCATAATGGTCCTGTTGTGACCTTTTTCACACATCGCCCCATTGCAAATGGGGACCCCCCTACTTTTGGCTTGATTTTGGTTTGTTTTTGCTGTTGTCTTTCTCTCTCTGTCTATCTCTTTTCTGAGGTCTGCTTTCCGGGGACGTTCCCGTCTTTGAACTTAAACGAGTGAAATTTGGCCAAGTCTGAAATTAGGGTTTTGAGTCTTTTGTCCAATTTGAGGTCAAATGAAGTGAATAAATTGAAAACAGAGCTTAACACTGTTGTCAGTGTGTTCCCAGCAAGCTACCATTGAAATTTCATCAGATTCTGAGTACTTACTATTTTTAGTAAGTGTGCAATTGCAGGCAATTTGTCAGCATTTTTGAAATTCCGACAGTCACACTGCATTCAGAGTACATCAGGCTGTTCGCATGCAAAATTTGAGCGAAAACAGACAACTTTCTATTTTTAGCAGTCCGGCTTCCGGAGCAAATTTCGGGGCTTAGATGCAGAGTTTTCCTTTGCATGTCTGGATATTCCTTCTGGGTTTTTCGAGACCTTCGCAACAGTATAACATGCAAAGCGAGACGACAACTTTCAAAATTCAGTCTTCCGAGGCTAATTTTAGGGTTTGCATGTCAGGGTTTCTTTTGCATGTCGGATGATTCCTGGTGGGTTTTTCGAGAGCTTCGCAGTGGTGTGACATGCAAATGGAGATAATCACTCAGTAAGGAACTTACTATTTTTAGCAGGTGCATTCCGGCAGCCGCTTCCCAGCACTTCAGAATCACGAGCTGATCGCAATGCAACAGAAATGAAGACAAACAGAGATCATCTGATACGCATGCAGAGCAAATTAGGGTTTCCAACTTCGGGACCTGAAAAGAGGGGCAAAAGGTCAGAATTTTCGAAAACCGGTGTAAACCACCGCGATCAGCATCCTTTAGGCTATCTGCTGGTAAAATTTCAAGTCAAACGGAGCACTTACTATTTATAGTAAGTCATTTTGGAAACAGGCTAAAAATAGCAAGTCAGGTGCATGCGCTGATGTCAGCAGGCAGGTCACGTGGTGAGGAGCGCCTCATTCGAATTTCAAATCAAACGGAGCTGTGGAGGTATCAGAAGCAAGCGTTTGCTATTTATAGTAAACCGCCTTCAAAAATGGGCTAAAAATAGCAGGGTGACTAAAAATAGCAGTGTTAACAGGTTGATGAAGCTGTGGGGATCCAGCGTTCAAAATTTCAAATCATTCTGAGCTTTAGAAGTATGAAAATCAAGGGACTTACTATAAATAGCAGGATGTGAAACTGGCAGGGACGAGGAAAAATGGCTAAGTATTGATGTTCATCCCCCTCACATAGCAAAATGCGCCCTCAAGCACAAATGGCTGAGAAAATTAGCTAAGTCTGGAACTTTATCCTTCACCACCTTGAAAATGTGCCCAGCTCAAGGTAGTGGCAGGCAAAATTTTTCTAAGTCCGAGTTCATCCTCTTGCCACCTCAAAATGCGCCCAAGTTGGTGGAGTGGAAACATAAAAAAATTCTAAGGCCAGTGTTCATCCTGCTCAGGGGGTAGAATGCGCCCAAGACAAAAATAAGTCAAGCTGGTCAACAAGTCTTCATCCACCTCACCCATCAAAATGCGCCCAGCTCAAAGTGGATGACTTCAAGAAAATTTTCTAAGGCAAGATATCCTCCACCATCCCCTAAATGCACCCATCCTGCAGGTAGGTGAAAATGCGCCCAAAATGCAAGTAGGTCAAAGGAGTCAACAACTTTCATCCTTCAGGCATGGCAAAATGCGCCCAAAAGAAAGAGGTCAAAGGAAAGTCAACGAAGTTTATCCACCTCCTATGCCAAAATGCGCCCATCTTGGTCTTGAAGCATGAAAAAATTTCTAAGTTAGAAATATCCTCCTCCACTAGTAAAATGCGCCCATGCTAAGAAGTTCAACAAGAGAAGTCAAAAGGTCAACAATTTTCATCCTCCATCAAGTGCTAAATGCGCCCATGTTTGTGAAGTCAACAAGTCAAAGGGGAAGGCGTCATGAATGTTATCCTTTCCTCTAGCTCAAATACGCCCAAGGTATAAAGTTAATGCTAGGCATTAGAAATGTGTTTTCTCCTCTACATGTGATATGCGCCCAAATAAGAGAGGTGGTGAGTGGAAAGTGAAGTATACTAGGCGTTTGAAAAATATTCACCTTCAAGTGTGATGTGCGCCATGCAAGGTGAAGTAAAGGGAAAATAAACATAACTAAGGCGTGGAAATCTAAATGTCTTTCAAGGGTGAATAAAATACAAGGCGTGTGAAGTGAAGCATGCTAGGCATCAAATATGCTATGCGCCTAGGGTGATGATAGAAAATAAAATATGCTAGGCATCAATTGTCAAATGCGCCTAAGGTGTTGATGATAATTGCTAAGGTGTTGGAAATTTTATGGAGAATAAAATACAAAGGATGAATAATACATGCCTAGGCGTTGAAATTGCCAGATGAAAAATAAAATATGTTAAGTGTGATGTGCTTTCAAGAAATATTTTCTAAGAGAAGTTGATGAATTTTTTTCTCACCACTGGCAAGATGGATTGAAGAATGAATAAAATTTTCTAAGGGAAAATTTTTCAAAAAAATGCTAAGTGATTCAAAAATCTTCTAAGGCACAAATATTTCCTCCTCTAAAAACTACGCCTAGACTCTGAGGTGATAAGATTTTCCTGAAGTCCGAGTGAAGTTGCCAGTGATGAGGTCAGAAGGTGCCAACATTGCAGGATGAGTTAGAATTTCCAAGTCGGAGCAACAAGAAATCTTCACTGATGTGGAGAACGGATTTAAATTTCACAGGGAAATAATTTTCTAAGGTTCAAAATTTAAAAATTAAATGAACCCGTTCGTTGGGTACCCATGGATTTAGCGCGTTCTAAAGAAAATTTTCTTCTGGGTATTGGACGTCTGCGATGAGGAATGGATTTTAAAGTCTTCCACACTTTGCCAAGGCCTTCAAGGTGAATATTTTGATGGGCACCAAGTTGATGAATTTCCTAAGGGAAATTTGAAAAATTTTCCAAGGCAAAGAATAAATGATGTTGTTGAAGATAAAACGCCTTGGCAGATGAATTTGAAGGCGATCGCCTAGATGATTTTTGATCAAATTCCGGATGAAAACATTTTTTCTCGAGCCAGAGTTGAATGAAATATCAGAGTGAAGTGCGCCAGGCAGAATGCAGGATGGGTTGAAAATTTGGCTAAGGCATGACAAATTTGAAAGCAAAGTTGGCTAAGGAAAACGATGAGCGCTTGGAAGTCGAAACATGAAAATCCTGGTAAGTAAGTTGAATCTATATTATGAAATGTTCTGATTCTCTTCTCCTTGCTTGTTTTGCAGGAGAAATGTTGAAGCCGGAGCACGATGACTTGAAGAGGTGAAGCACGATGATATTACAACCTTCGGAGGAAGATAAAGTTTTGAGTTTCACATGAAGGAAGAAAAGTTGCAAGAAATGGCTAAGTGTTGGAGTTTCTCCTCAAGAATCCAATGTGCACCCAACACAGTCAGACGGATGGCAAGCAGAAATGATCTAGTCCAAGACTGAAAATCCTTCAAATTCAAGAGTGGAAGTTCGAGCAAGATTGAAGAACAACGTCAAGAGGGAGATCAAGAGCAGTTGAACTCCAGATTCTATCAATTTTTTATTATCTAAGGAAGCAATCTTAGAGACTCTTTTACCCTCCTCAAAGCGATCAACAGAATTGGCTGAACACGAAAAATCAGGAACAGTGTGAACGCGTTTCAAGGATGGAATCTTCTAGAAGGTTGATGGCCATTAATGGCTCATTTATTACCCCACTCCTCTTTGTGGCGGTTTTTAGGGCGAATCTTGTTTAGGGCTGAGGTGGCACAATCTGGGCCATCCAGCTGATTGTAATCTGAGCCGTCCGTTGGACTTGGCCAACTATAAAAGGGGGAGTCCCCCTCATTTGTAACTCATTAGACAGTAGAATTAGAGTAGAAGTCGGAGTAGAGAGACAACTAGGTGATAGCTTAGGAGTAACTTAGTATAGATTGATAGTGTAGTTTGAAGAAGAGGGAAAGTTTTCCCTTTGAAAACTTTGTAAGAAATTGTTGTGAACACTCTCTCAATAAAAGAGTTTTTCATTGATGGTGAATTTCATCTTTGTTGTGAGAAGCTAGCAAGGTTTCTTCGTCCTTCGGATTCAAATGGTAGCTCAAAGTAGTATAATTTTATTCCATGCAAGTAGATGTTAGCTGTGGAATGTGGTGTTTGATCTAAGCAACTTCGTCTATCCATACCACTAGTGTATTTGCTGATGGTGAATGCGCCTTGTGTGGTCAACTGGAAACGTTTGGGCCTAACTTCAATCACAGTTTGAATGGTGGTATGCGTCGTTGTGATGGTATCTTCATGTCAAATGGTGGTTTGAACATCTTTAGTCATCTCCCCTGAAGATTGCACCACTCCGTGGAAGCTGCTGAGGTGAGGCAAAGCGAAGTCTGGTTGAAGTTCGCTGAAGTTGAGCTCCATATCCCACGCCTTAGAGTAGATTAGAATCTTCTCAACCCTGCACCATTTCAATTCAGTACTTTTTGGTTAGAGTAGGAAACCCGTGCTTCATTGACAAATCTTTCGAGCATTTGAATTCCTTTCTCCGCTGCCGAACAATTCCGTAAGTCCCCTTGAAATACCAGCAAATCACATCAAGCCAAATTGAGCCTATTCGCACTGAAAGAACCTTGGAGTTGAACGCATGAACTTTCTTGCAATCTTAGCATGCGGAATACTTTGATCAAGAGAGGATAGGGTAGCCGTTGGCGACTTTATTCTGCGTTGGTGCGGTCACGAAAACACATCAACAGGTCCTTCCCTCCTCACTTCTTATTACCTTTTATACCTCTATAATACTATATTAAAGTGAAATGAGGCACCCCTTGAAGAGTGATCTCCCTTCAAAAGACATGACTTTTTGTTAACCTTTTCTTTTCATAATGAATTGTTGTTCATAATAACGATATGTGTTCTTTAATTACTACTGTTTAAATATGAACTTTTTCATTTTGTGATTTACAAGGCGCTGCCTTCATTAGTGATCACTTCTTAAACAATAAATCGTTGCATTATTAATATCAATCTCCTTATTGTTAATTCCTTTGACTAATTATTATTTCCTGAACGAATACTTGTTTCTTCAATAGCGATATTCTTACTTAAGGCTTCCTCACGTAATGATTAATCGACACTAATCACAGTGTGTGGAACATCATTCTCTTATATATATATATATATATATGGCAGCATATACCCAGGTGTTCGCTTTAATATGAGTCGATAGAGTTTGGCTTCCAAATATCTACACTGATACCACTATTTGTGGACTCCCTAATATCATCCGCATATCCTGATTAATATATGACACCCAATAATCGCATAGTTTGATATTAGCATTTGAACAATTCCTCGAATCCAACTATACGGTCATATAGAATGTGGATGCCAAATCAATGCTATGGGAATTGTTGTGCCTTCTACACACACGCCCCGCTTGGACAGGGTACCCCCTCTGTTCATTTGCTTTCGCTGGGTCGGTTCGTGTTTGCCTCGCTTTTTGTGCCCCTATTTTGGACTTAGGTTGATCATGTGCCTTAAAAATTGCCAATTCCATCTTTACTAAGTCATTTACCCAAGTTTCAGGAAGTTTCAAGAATTTACGGAAAATTTATTGCAGGTTTCCACCCTACGAAAGCCGCTCCCTTTTTCGCCGCTTGCGGGTTTCCACCTGCGGATCTCAGTATCTGCTCCGCCCTTACTTACGGCATTCTCCTCACGACTTTCCGCGAAAGACTTTCCGCACACTGATCCCGCACTTTATTTTACCGCAATGGACTTTCTTCCCGCATCTGCTGCCCATTGGGTTTTCACAACCCCACCTACCACACGTACTCCAAACCCTGCAATTAATGATCCCGTTTATGGCAATTGGGTCTATATATATGAGCTCCATCCACCTGTCATTTTACACCTGTGATTTCAAAATTTGAGGGGCAAAAAAACCTTTGCGCGCTCGAGAAAGCTTGAAGGCTCGAGTTTCAGATAATTCTTCCAGTTGCGTGACAGAGCTATGCCCTTGATTGCCTCTGTGTTGTCATTTTTCCATGAGTTGCTTAGGGTTTCTGTGCTAAACGAATCCTTGAAGCCCAGGACTACAATCTAAAACCCTGGCTCATTAAAGATGCTAAAATCTAGGTTTCAAAACCTACGTTGGTGCGGGTTCATACCCACAGGACTTTGCCCTTTGAATGATGTTTAAAGAGCGTGAACCAACCCGGCCTTCGCACCCCTCATTCCCGCGGCTAGGTCAAGGGTGGGCTATTTGTTAGGAGTTTTATAACGAAAGAGCAAACTCTTTGAAACCGAGCCCTCGCGGCCTCCTCCATGAGGAATTCCACGTGTGGAGGTCTGCTTCGTTTAGCCCGTAAGAAACGGCAAACTCCTGACGTCCTCACAATTGGTGGATTCTGCCCATTCATTCACTACAGCTTTGGGTCAAAACATGCAAAATGACTAAGTCCTTGGATTGTTGTGGGTTCCCTCGTGCGGGTATCCATGGTTGGAACTCCGTTCCTCGTAGGCCGTTTCTAACGGTTGATCATACGCAACTCCCCACATTGCGGTCTCTGCCCCGTCTCTTTCCACAGGTTTCAAACTCATACAAATCAAATTGATGGAGTCTCTAATCCTTGCGGGAATGCCCTTGCGAAACTCCACCTGCGAAGGGCCAACTACCTTAAGCCGTTGTTAGCAACGAATCATGCTCGACTTTCCTCTCAGCGGTTTTCGCCCCTCTCTTTCACGCAAGCATCAAACAAACCCCAAAATCTTGAAATCCCTAAGTGTCAAGATCCTTGCGGGTCCGCCCTTGCGGGCCGCCGTCGACGGAGGTCCATCTCGCCTAAGCCGTTGTCTAACAACAAACCATACACAGTACCCCGCATAGCAGCCTCCGCCCCTAGACTTTCCGCGTACACCTAAACCAACTTCTAATGACGTTAGCATGAAGTCAAACAGTCTCACTCTAATCCACCCAAGTGAAAATGGAGAATCTTAAGTCAAAATGCTTTTGTGGGTTTCGACCTACAGAATTCCGCTTGCAGATTTCCATGGTCCCAAAGCCGTCCCTCTACTGCCACATGATCAACGGCGCCCGCATGAACGGCTTCCGCACTCTGAACTCCGCAACCCACAAAACGATAAGATTTTCAAGAAAGGTGACCAAACATGATTTTCTCCACGTGCCCAAAAGGATTTAAATGAAATTGACCAAGTGAAAATCCCTTTGGGGAACTTCGTTTGTGGAACATCGCCTTCCTTAAACCGTTATTCAATGGTAGAATTCAAACAGACTTCCACCTATCAGCTTCCGCACCATCAATCTCCGCATGAGCCTAAAAAGCTACTTTGACCAAGGGAAATGATTCCAAACGCTCCAATCCGTATTTCCCCACGTGCCTAATGAGTTCACATTAAAATTGCTTGATGTTTAAATCTTGCGGGAATTCCTCATCAGAACTCCATCTGCAGAAGTCCATCCTCCTTGAGCCGTTTCTAACAACATTTACCCTGACGTCTTCCACTAGGCAGAAACCCACACCTCCTAACCCACAAAACTACAAACCTCACAAACAAGCACAAAATGTTGGAATCTGATGAATGTGATGATCTCTTTAAGGTATATGAATGCATTTATTGACATTTTGGCATGATTTTGTTAACATTTTTCCCTCTTGATTTATCGAAACACTTACTGCACATTCTTCGTGCAGGATTTATGGAACCCGCCGAGAAATCTGATAAAGGCAAGAAGATTGCAAAGGCTACCAGAGGAAAAGAAGAGAAAGCCAAGATGAAATATGAATTCCATGGGGTCAAGTGCACCTCAAAGATCACTTCAAATTGGGAAAAGGTGACAGATGCGGACCTAGGCCATGTTAGCATCAATGAATTCGGACAGCGGGTCCTGGTCAACCCAAAAACTAAAGAAACCTTGAGAATAAAGCAAAGTGGAATTGCAAAGGCAGCAGGTTTCCCTCTCGCTCTAATCAGCCTAGAGTTGGTCTTCACATGCAGAGAATGTTACCACGCACAATCTCGAAGAATAGTGACTGTGGATGGGAGAGTACTAGGCTACTAGCCGATTTGACTCCCATGTCGATCGGAAGAACATTTGGCATCCCACTATTTGACCAAATGGAGGAAACCAAGAAGGAATATGCCCCGAATGTCTGGAAAGCAAACCCCACAAGCTACAAGAGAACCATCAATCAAACATGGTTGTGTGCAAAGAGGGGCGGTGCCAATAAGGTACCCCAGAAGCTGTACAGAAGTGATTTTGTGGAAGAGGTCAATGACCTCATAACGCTACTAAGCAGAGTAAGGGGCCTCCCCACTTCCTCACTCTTCGAGGAGTGGATGTTGTACTTTATAGAGGAAAATCCTCACAAGAGAGGCCAAATTTCACTAGGCGAAGATAATCAGTGAAAATCTGCATAATCAATTTGTTACAGTCAAGAAGACTCAAGAGTTCTACATGACTTCCTATCTAGTGTATCTTTTGGCAGTAACGTTCCCTTACAAAGGGTTGAACTGTGTTGGCACCTTAGGAACAAAGAAGGGGTAGAATCCTATCTACAATTGCTACCCGCAGCTCCAGTACCGAAACTATAAGAAGGATTATCGACGGGTCAACAACGCCTTTATAATGCACATTGTTCAGACCTTGTCGAAGGACTATCATAGAAGGATGTCTCACAGTGCAAAGGAATTAGTTAAAGGCTTCGGGTATTGGTTCATCTAGTTTCCCAAATTCACATATATAAGGGTCGAGGGATTCTCAAGGTTCTCGTATCGACTGCCTAGGTACGCCAATGATAGAATAATTCTACTAGAATTAACCCAGCAATTGTGGACTGCCCACTCATTGCTACAACACAAGCATCGTGCTAGGGTTCCCTACTCCATTGTTTTTGGCCAAGGAGTCTATTCGTGCCCTGCTGCCCCCTGTGCAGAGAACTCAGAGAAGGAGCTCACGAAATACCACCTGGAACTACACACAAAAAGAGGAGGCTTGGATGCTCTAGGAAAACTTAAGAAACAGGTTGGAAGGCAATATGCCCATAGGCCACACATTGAAGATTTTTGGGCCAACTGTGGCAATGACCATGAGGTCAGAAGGAGGTACTACATGAGAATGATGGCCAAATTTGTGAAGTATATCAATCTATTCCCAGTACCCAACCAGGTGGTCGAGAAGGATAATGTTCTCGATGAAAGATATAATGCTCTAGTCAATGTGCCATTACCCGTTATGGACTAGACCGAGCCAAAGGTCACAGATTTGAATATTGTCACTCGCCCAATGGAGCAGAGAACTAAGAAATGGATTGATGATCAAGTAGCCCAATTGCAACAACAGGGCGTAGAGTTAACATATGGAGAGCTAGAAGATGATATAGAAAGTGAGACAAATAGTGGCACTGCCGTGGGTTCTTTGGGTGAGGCTCCTAAGTCTCCACCAGTTACAAGGTCAAAGAAAAGAAAAGAAGTGACGGAGCGGCAACCAAAGCAAAAGGTGTATACCAGAAAGACGACTGAGGAGCAAAGGCCACCAAAGAAGCCCAAGAGGACGGGAACCTTTGTTCCCGATATGCCCGCCATCCAAGAAGAAGGATCCACTCTATAGGAAGAAGAAGAGCAACCACAGTCACCTCCAACCACTACCTCTGCACTTCCAGCTGCTGCCACTGCACCTTCTCCCTCTACTCCTCAATCACTACCTGTATCATCCCCACCCGCTATGGACATATTCGTCCATCTCACCTCCACTTCCCCAACCGCTCCGGTGGTCGTGCTTGATTCCTCTTCTTCCACCACTTCCTCGTTATCGTCTTCCTCGCTCCCGCCTCCATTGACAACTGTCTCCACCTTGCCACCTTCTCTACCTACAACCTCTATGGCACCCATCACCTTGCCAGAGAATTTGTCTCCTATTTGCAAAACCTGCTACCTCAATTCTCTGAGGTTATTTTGAATCCCTAGGTTAAACTGCTTATGGCTCAACTTGCTGCTACATTGCCCTCCCCTCCACCTCCTACCGAGCCACCTAAAATGGAGGCTACAATGCAAATCTCTGAAGAGATGGAGAGGTTAAGCGGGGAGCAACCCAAACAAATGGTGGATGTTACTGAGGAGCCCGAGGACTCAGACCAAGATGATTACTACGAACATGTTCGGGAGGGCTTGAGAATTGATCTAGATGAAGTGGCTTCTGATGAAGAAGAGCAAAAAACGCCCAAAGATGGAGAAATGAGTGGGTTTGATACCCACTATGAGGTGGGAACCTCAGATCAAGAACCAGAGGATGAGCAGCCTGAAGAGTATAAGGACAAAGATGCAAGCCCAAAGGAGCACCGCTTCGAGGAAGGGAAAACTAATGCAGAGGTTGTTGTGGAGAAAATTAGTGAACTCCCAAAAGATAGCCAAGATAAGGGCCTACAGAACGAAGGAGTGCCTCTAGAGGGAGAGCGAGGTAAAGAAGAAGAAAATACAAATAAGAAGGATGGTGAGCCCGATTAGGAAGCCAAAATTGAGCATGAGGAAAACAAAAGGCCAGCACAAGAAGATGTTGATGAGGGAAATGAAGAATCCATTGAGCCTGACAAAGGGAAAACAATAATGCAAGAAGAGGAACAAGACAAGGAAGAGGAGAATGTCAAAGACGCTCCTTGGCATGAGGAGGAAGAGCCTTCAAAAGATCGGGAGGAAGAGGAGGGCAATAATGAATTCAACACTACATTCCTTGACTGTCAAACGGAAGTCCCCTCATGGCTGGAGCAACAATTGATGAGGAAAACTCTTGTGCTTGCAGATCCCAAGGCTCGTTTAGAAGCAATACTAGCTCGAGCCCAAGTAAAGACGCGAGAAAAGAAAAAGTCGAAAGTGAGATCTCACATCACAACAAATGCATCAGGCTCAAGAATATTGCAGGTAGCCACCCCGGCAGCGGACAAAGATGCTGATACTCTTCAAGCCATGGATTATCAAGTAACCACTATCAATCTAGGCCCCGCTTCTCGAGCCCAGAAAATAGATGACTTCCAAGGGTCTATTTCTACAATCTTGCAACAAATGAATAAGGATCAATCAACGAAGGAGGAGCTGAAAGCGCAAGTGGCAGAATTGATTGCCTACATACAACAGTGGACCGCAATCAGGGAAGAGGCCCCAATAGAATCACAACGCCCACCTTGCTATCCAAGGAGGAAATTAATAAGATGGAAAAGATGAAGAACTGGACTAAGTCCACCTTGGACTGGTTCAAAAGAGTAATTGACATGGGTGACAAAGCATCCATTATGCAGTAAGGATGCATAATCACTACTTGGTTCTACAAAAAGAAGTTGAGAAGGAGGTAGGAACTTGTAAAGATTTCCCTAATCTTTACAAAATTACATACCCCAAGCTACAGAGCATTTTGAAATTATCTACAGCAATTTGGGAAAAGGAGTTAGCTCTGTCCAAAGAGGATCACTGGCTGCCCGATACGTGGCTAATTAATTGCGAATTCAAAAAAGGGATCCTAGAGAATTCTTTGATTGAATTAGATGTTATCCATGCTCGTGTTGTTGCCCACTTGGCTAAGGCTGATAGCCTCTTAAAATTGGTAACAGGATACACAATGCCATCTCAAGAGCTAGATCAAGAGGCAGTGAAACATGAATTTCAGAGGAGGATAGAACAAGGGGCTGGTGACACTTTGTCAGCAGATTTTATGGATTTTGCCGCTTGAGCCTTCTCAGAATCAGAGCAGATGGTCAAGGCAGGAGACACATGTGTGCAGCATCATGAAGAAATGGTGGATGACTTCAAAAGGATCACCTTTTGCATTGTAAGCCGTCATTGTCTTTAGTTGTAGTTAGCCATAGTCAGCTAGTTATTTATGTTAATAAAACTATAGTTGTAGCGGGAATAATTAAATGTAATAAATGTCATGTAACTAAATCCCGATTAGTGGTAAAGGGTTGTTATGAAATGTCATGACGGTTGGTTGCTCAACCACCGTCGAGCGTTATATGTACTAAGTCTTTGTAGTCGGGAAGATATGATTGATAGTACTATGACATCCATATGATTGTACATGTTGATACTGGAAATGAAAAGAAGCATTTTATCTTTCAAGTATATTATGTTTCCGCATATGTTGTTTTGTTCTATATTTTGTGCATAATCTAGTTTACTTTTGTAGTACGTTGAATTACACCCAGTAAAGTAAATGCGCATCACCAAATCTGATTTCACTGAATGGGATAAGCTTCAGCCTGTCATAGGAAAGTTTGTCTATTATGCTTCATTACAAAAGGAAGCTGGAAATCCCATCATAGAGGATAAATATTTATTAAAGTAGCTAAAAGACAAAATTAGCTACAAGACGAAATAGGCTAGAGGACGAAATAGGGAAAAAGACAAAATAGCCTATTTTATATTGTAAATTTTGTACTCGTATTGGGTGATGTGAAAACCCTAAGTTAGGATGAATCTGGGCCATTCATTGTAAATCAATCTTGACCATTCATTCTACTTTTTGAAAGCTATAAATAGGAGCATCCTCTCATTTTCAAAGGAGAGATGAGTTGTTGTGTAAAGACACTCTGCAGCAATATATAAAGAAAAGCATTGAAGTTGATGGTTTCTTTGAGTTTGCTCATTGTGTTTGCATGATTCAACCTCCATATGTTTATTTTTGCTTAGTCTATTTACTATTTATATTAAAGTTAGGATGAATCTGGGCCATTCATTGTAAATCGATCTTGACCATTCATTCTACTTTTTGAAAGCTATAAATAGGAGCATCCTCTCATTTTCAAAAGAGAGATGAGTTGTTGTGTAAAGACACTTTGCAGCAATATATAAAGAAAAGCATTGAAGTTGATGGTTTCTTTGAGTTTGCTCATTGTGTTTGCATGATTTAGCCTCCATATGTTTGTTTTTGCTTAGTCTATTTACTATTTAGTTTATTTTCAGCTAGTAAATGTTCAGCTTTAATGGTGATTGTATGTGGTATTTGATGCACTTCCAGCTCATACTTCTAGTAATTTATTGATGATAAATTGTTGTGTAAAGTTAGTTTGAGCTCCTTTATATGCTGCACCTAAGTTCAACTATTTATTCATGCTTAATAGGTGAATGACACAGTCTAAAAATCTGCAAAGAACCTTAGAAGATTGCACTAGTTTTGTTATACTGTAGATGATTCTTGGTTAAGCAAAACTTAGTTTGGGAAGTTTGTCTACTGCAAACATCAGCCATTGTTACTGTTGTTCATAGTTTTTAGAATTAGAATAACTCCTCTCAACCCTTAAATCTTTTGACTTTTCTTCAAAATCTGAATTAAACATAAGTTCTCAACATCACTACATAGCTAAATCTGATGATTGAAATGAGTTTCAGACTACTGTCTTAACATTTGCTGCCATTGTTCATAATTTCCAGAATTCTATAACTCAGATGCAGACCCATAATTTCCACGCTTTGTGAAATATAAAGGCCCCTTGTGATTACCAGTAAATCCCACATCCACATTGAGCTATTTTTGCACAATCATGACCTGACATCCGAGAGACCTTAGGGTGATTTTTTGAAACTCAGTTGCAGATTATTATCTTTCAGGAGAGACATTACACTTATGTTTTGTCTGTGTTGAGAAAGTGTAAAAACACCCATCAACAAGAATGAAGAATAGTGGCGGTGATTTTCATTTCCAAACAATAGCCTAATGATATAGTTTGGCATATACTATGCGCCCTGTATGAGTCCTCAACCAACATATGACGGCTAGTGTAGGCGACATCCTTTCCTTAGCATCACAAAATTCTTTACCGCAAGAATAATGAAATGATATCGCTGTGGATAGGACCCAGCAATCATTAATCAATAGTGATTATGTGCCAATCGATTTCAATGAATAGATACAAGCATAGATATCGACCATCCTTATAGTTATTGCAATAATTTGAATATTCACGAGAATGTTTGTATTTGACTTCCAATCTTTCCAATCGCAGACTTTACTCAATATTATGGTAATGCTAGCATAATCCCAACCAAACAATACTAATATGAATCGTTGAATTGTTAGAGGCAATATACGGCTATCAACATAGAATCAACCTTCTAGTGCAAACCTTTGATAATCGCCTCATAAATCTCTGGCACGATGGACTGACAAGGATTGCCAGGTTGGCGGTTAGAATAAAAGACCCGATGTTATTATGGCCCGATCTTCACACCATTGTTCCAATTCAGAATGTCGATTATCAAATAGCTTATATTTAGCGATATATATATTACAAGGATAGTGACTGTAAATTTTTAATGACCAGATTGTATGCACAGAAATTAATTCAAATCAGACACAATAACACAGCAGATACCCTAGGAAAACCCTCCACTTGAGGGAGAAAAACCCAGCAACAAAGATCTCTCTTATCTATATAAATAGTGGCAACAATTCGCTTTACAATGAGGCCAATCAGAAGGCCAATATTCAGCACCTACACTAGATGCAATGACAGATAATGATCTGCACTTCCTTGATATCTAAATCTGTCCTTGAAGAAATTCGCAAACTGCTCTTGATGAAATTCGCACTTGAATGAAGAAATGAATCGAACTTGCTTGATGAACAAAGGAGTGAAATGATCTTCTATAAATACATATTGATAGAGAGGTCGCACCTCTTCAAGAGATAGGTCGGCCATCATACAAAATATAATTACAAAGATAGGAGGTTGGCCTCCAACAAGAAATGTCTTTTCTATTTAGGACGCAACCAATAGAGAGAAAGTTGGCACACATAGAAACTAGTGCCAATTAAATCGCACCTCTTTATGGATAGAGGACTCTATAAATTAAATAGCTCTCTAGCTATTATTTAATTTATTTAATCAACAATAAATAATAGGCTGGAAGAATGCAACTGAAGCTGAATGTTATCATCAACAGTGACCACATCATAATCAGCATAAGTTTCCTCAGGTTGAAGCATATATTATGAACCGTCATAGAAACGAGACATTACACGTTGTGAGTCTTTGGAATATATGTTGCTTTGTACATGAACTTGTGAAAATTCCTTTATATCTATGGTGTATAAAGCAATTATCAAACCAGTGAAATCAAACCAAACAAAGGTGTTGGAAATGTTGTCATTGATGTCAAATATGAGAGGACAAATGTTGTCATTGATGTAAAAAGAAATGGATAGGGTTATTGGCAAGACTATTATTCGTGTGTAGCAGGTTGATAGCAACAGATTTAGAGTTGTATGACAGATCTTGAAGAAGACATATGGAAGAATTTATGAGCAGACATTTGAAGAACTTATGAGCAGATTTGTAAAGAATAAATAAGTAGATTCAGACATGAACAAATTTAGGATGCAAATCTAAAGGTGAAGTCTAAAACATGAAACAACAATAATTCTAAGATAGCAGCAATTAAAGTTGGGTAATAAACAACAAAACAAATAAAAGTTAAAGTGGTGATTAAGTGTTGATTGAAGGCAGCAATTAAAAGTGAAAAACAACAATTCATATTTTTAATAAAAAGACAAAAGGTCGCATAAAGACAAAATCAAAAAAAGAAAAAAGTAGATAAAGACAAAATCACTAAAAGACAAAGTGAATAAGACAAAACATCTGAGACAAATTGCTAGAAGACAAAGTCATTTGTTAAGGGAGCAATTGTTATTTGCAAAAGTACGTGATTTTCTTAGAGAGCGGCAATTTCTTTTGAAGATATGTATCTATTCTAAAAAGTGGTGATATTTGCAAAAGGGTATGTCCTGTACCCTCATTTGAAGACATAAAAATAAGAAGATAGGAGTTCATTTAAAGACATGAATTGAATGAAATATTTTTCTGAGTATAAGGAAAGGAAGAGGAAGAGGCAACACAATGACATATACTTCTGAGTTTTGAGATGTGAGAAAATGATTGTGAATATGTGAGAGTGTGTGAATAAAAGAGAGTGAATATGGCTGTGTAAAATCGGAACAGCAGGGTGTGTGTAGAGAAGAGTGTGGAATGGAATGTGAAGATATAAAAGATATGAATAAATTATGATAAGATGAAACATGGAATAGTGGAGCAGCAATTCAATGAGTAAGAGTGGAAATAAACAAGTTCATATGCACAGCAGATTAAGAGATTGAGTCAAGGCAGATTTGTTAGTGAAATACATGACTATTCAAATGGTTGTATCCATTCCAAAGAGTTGCATTCTTTCATAGAAACATTGCAGATATAAAGGCAGATCATTCAAGTAGTGAAGTGGGTGGTGTGAAGGGTTGAACAAGTGATATCATAAATACACCAGCAGCCCAGGAGTATGAAGACACTCAGATTTTAAGATGGATTTGTGAAAAGTCACAAGAATATAACGAAGATCTTTCTCACTTTTGAGTAGGCGCCTATGAGCAGATATTTATGAAGATTGGTGTAGACTTATGAGCATATATTATTGAAATTTATGAGCAGCTCTTAGAGGATATTATTGCAGATCTATATTCAAATGTGGGGCAAATTGACAAGTGTAAAAGGAAGGCATGACAATGTAGCAGTCTTGAAGCAGCTTTTAAGCACATTATTGGAGCAGAATTTGTAACATTCATAAGGAAATTTTGGAGCATACATTGCATTATTTGAGAGCTGATTGGTGAATGAGAATAAATGAAGATTTGAGAAAAAGAGTATAATGCAGATTTGGTAAAGTAATTAAATGATATCATCATGAAGTAAATCATTAATGTGAAAAGGAGAGGAAGAGTCGTATCAAAAAAGAGATTTAACTGTCCATCATCCGTTGAAGAAGCAACATTGAAGGTGGATGTAATGTCCCCTTTTCATCAGTGATCAGCTTAGTAGTTCATCAACGTATTCTCGAGACCCGTAGGCTGGATTGTGGTGAAAACAGGGTTTCCTTGCTTGGAGGTTTGTGGCATTTCTAGGTGTTTACTATTTTTAGTAAATACTAATTTTGGCAGTGGTTCAGTTATCAATCCTTCAGTTCATCATTTTAATTGGAGCAATGCTTGGGTTTGGTTATTGGCTTTTTTCAAAAAACATTATTTTGGTGAAATTTTGAAATAAAGGCATTAATGTTCTATTTTTCAATTGACCCCATGGCCTAGTGGAATAACTTCAAGTTGTTTTAAAATGTAGACTTGAAGGGGCTTGAAGTCATTAAGGAGAAAATAGAATATTAAATAAAGTTAATGTTGCCATGAAGTAGGACACCACCCTTGAGGAAGAATTAGAAATTCTTGAAATTTGAAAAGTCTTTAATGCGGCTTTTGGCGTTCCTTGAAGGGAATTGGAAGAGTCATCTCATTTTCTTTAAAAGAGTAGTTTGCTCCAGCTTTTGCTATCCATGAACTTATGCTATTGTTATGCTGTCGAAATGACATTGTGTTTCCAGCTTCGAGGAAAGCTTACCTCCTAGCCTCTTGTCCAATTTCGTGTTTGAGAGATAACACTTAGTTGGTTATTTTGCTGCTTCTCAAATCAGACTAGCAGATTGAGCTCATTGGTTGAAGAATTTTGGAGTTTATTATCAATTTTGAGTTGCTGGTTTCTATACAGTTGAAGGTCAATTTTACTTCCAGCACTTTGTATGATTTTAATTTTGTTATGGGCATTCAAGAATATTATTACTAAGGTTGGGGCGACCCTTTCTAGTGAGTTTCAGATTTTTATTTGAAGTTTTTTAATTTTTCTTGCCAAATCGCCCTTGCTAAGGGTCGTACCATTTCATGGACATTGGGAATTGTGCAAAGAAATTAATACTTGCTTTTTGAAGCTGTTTCTCCATCATGGCATGGGCGGCTATCCTCCATAGGTTCATTGGAATTGATTTCACGCAATTCAGAGGTAAATTGATCAAGTTATGAGCGTTTCATTAATTCCCAGGTTGCTGATTTATAGTTTCAGTTTGCTGGTTTTCATTATCAGACTTCAAAAGATCAGATTTTGGTTTCATTTTTAGTGTTTGAGAGCTTTGCAATTTGAGAGAATCATTCTTCACATATTGGCATTATTCTATCATTGTAATACTAGTAATTTGCAGAGTATTTTGATTGTAAGGTTGTGAATTAGTAGTACTAATCCAACCATTTGTTATTGCTGCATTTACTTGTACTTTTCTTAAGCCAACATTAATTACCTCTAGATGGTTTACCGCCAGTGTGGAGAATAAACTTGTAACTCTCATTGTACCCACTGAAAAGTGGAGAATCCCCACCCAAGAGTGGATGCCCGCCGCAACGAATGAATTAGATAGTTTGAAACTTTCATGGCTGGTTATCCACCTAAGTTTATTTCAATTTTGTAATAAGTACTCTGCCATATGTTAGCACCTCGTCTTCAAAGGGATCTTGAGTGCACATTCTTGGCGTTGAGTTTTATCTTCAGTTTCCAGTTGTATTCAGTTTTTGTATCAAGTTTTAGATCCTAAGGATCCTCTGACTATATGCTCGCCCCTCTTCCTTAACTGGTTTTAGAGCACATTCTTGGTTAGAGTTGCTTTGATAGGGATTTGGTTTGGCGCTAACACTAATCAAGTTGGCCAAGTGTTGGTTATTGTGTAAAAATTGTGGCAAAAAAATTGGTTAGCATATTTAAATGGTATCAGAGCAGAAGACCCTGCCATACTGTGACTTCTAGTAGTTAGTTGTTTGATGAGTGATAGAGGAACCAGACCATTCACCAGAAGTCAAGCCAGAACTCAACATCAGTTCCCACCCGTTCCAGAGGCAGACACATTTTCAGAAGCCTTAAGAGATCTTGGTAAAACAATTGAAAGTACTGAGAAGACAGTTGAAGGAACTGGTAAAACAGTTGAAAATATGTCAGAAAGTCTCAGACAAGCTTATGATGAGGAGGCAAGAATGGAGAAAAAGTTTGACGGGATGATCGACATGATGTCTCGATTATTGTCCAAGTTGGATCAGCAAGCAGCACAGAATATCATTCAGCCCCAAAATAACCCAACTGGTGAAAGCAGTGGAGTTAATGGGACTAACAGTAATGGCAGTCCTAAGGTGAATAGAAGAGATAGAATTGTGGGTCAGCATACTGCAACCTCTAGTGGGTCCTCCTCTAGACCTCTTTTCCCTACTTTCACTCCAAGGGAAGAGCAACAACCCGTTGAATCTGCAACACCTTTTGCTGATGATGCACGACAAGCTTATATGGAATATGCTTCCTTACCTCCTAATATGAGAGATGCTTGGACCTTTGATCAATACATGAATCAAAGGAGTAGGAGAAACGGTGGAAGGAATGAGCAACGTCCTCCTATGATGCCTAGAAATGATTTTTATCAAGTTTTGGGAAAGATAACTTTGGAACATTTTGATGGTGGTAATAAGTGTACAGCTAGATCATGGGTGCAGAAATTGGATAACTATCTTTCTCTCAGACCAATTCCAAAGGAAGATGCAATTAAATTTGCCACATTGCACTTGGATGGAGTAGCTCACAAATGGTGGACTCATGGTTTGGTCACTCTTGGCCATAATCTCATCCGCACCTATGATGAGTTTACCAACAAGCTGATTGAAAGATTTGATACCAAGGATCCTAAGTTGAGATTCAAAGAATTGGCATAGTTGAAGAAACAAGGATCTTTAGAAAATTATGTGGCTGATTTTCAGAGATTATCAGTAATGGTGCCTAACATTACTGAGAGAAGACTTGTGGTTCTCTTTTCTAAAGGATTAATGGAGCCTTGAAGGGATGGGTCAAAGCCTTTGATCCACCAACTTTAGATGAAGCCATCAAGAAAGAAAGGAGCATGGAGTTGGCAGCCCCAAGGCTTAAGTTTCATTTGAAACCTTTCAGCCATAAGAAGGATAAAAAACATTCTTCAAATCTGCCAAAGAAGTTTCCACCAAAGATGTCAGAAGAGCTCTGAGAACAGCTTAGAAAATATGGAGTTTGCTTCACTTTCCATGAACCTTGGGTTAAGGGTCACCGTTGCTATGGAAGAGGCAAAGCACATCAAATGGAGGGCTATTCTGATTATGGATCAAAATCCGATTCATCTTATCAGCAATACGAATCAGCAAGTAGTGATGGAGAAGAAGCTCCAAGAGAGAAGCCTAATGAAGTTAGAGACAGTAGTGCTTTAGCACAACTATCGAGTTTTCAAAAAAATGAATCATTTCGGGTTCATGGAGTGGTTGGCTCGCAAAGGATTGTTGCTCTAATTGACACGGGAGCAACTCATAATTTTGTTGATGAAGGCTTAGTAGCCAAAAGAGGTTTGAAGAATGAAGAATTTGAAGGCTTCAAGGTAATGGTTGCAAATGGTTTTACCATGTCTTGCACAAGAAAGATTCCTAACCTTTCTATGCAATTAGGAAATTATGAGGTGAAAGATGATTTTTATGTGGTTGGAATTGGAGATACAAATGTTGTGCTAGGTATACAATGGTTGCGATCTCTTGGTGAGATCACATTGAATTTGCAAACTATGGAGCTGAAATTTCAGTCAAAGGGAAAGAATGTTGTCTTGAGAGGGATATCTAATGGGGGCCCTCGAATTGTGTCCTTGAAGAGAATGGAAAGGCTGATCCGTCATGATCAAGTCGAATGGGCAGCAGAATGTATGGTCCTACCAGCTGATCTAGTGGAAGAGAAAAGGCAATATCATCCTGATATTCAAGCCTTACTTTCAAAAAAGAGCAAAGTCTTTGGTAGCTTACCTCCTGGGAGACCTCCTAAAAGAGGCTGTGAGCATGTTATTGAGTTAGAAGGAGAAAAGCTTGTCATCACCATGCCATATCGTTATCCAAAGAAGCAGAAAGATGAGATAGAAAAGGCCATCAAGGAGCTATTGGAGATGGGGTTCATTAGGTCAAGCAAAAGTCTTTTTACTTCAGCAATGGTGCTGGTCAAAAAGAAGGATGGCACAATGCGTATGTGTGTTGACTATCGCGCATTGAATCAAAAAACAATTAAAAATAGATATCCTATTCCAAGGATAGATGAGTTCCATGGGGCTATGTTATTTCTGAAGATCGATCTCCGTTCTAGTTATCATCAAATCAGGATGAGGGAAGCAGATATAGAGAAAACAACATTTAGATGCAATTTTGGGCATTTTGAATTTCTTGTCATGCCTTTCGGTTTGACAAATGCTCCAACAACATTTCAATCTTGTATGAACAAGATCTTTAGACAGCAGTTGAGGAAGTTCATGCTCATCTTCTTTGATGATATTCTCATTTTCAGTAAGTCTTGGTAAGAGCACCTCAAGCACTTAGAAGAAGTGCTTAGCATATTGGAGGCAGAATGCTTGTTTGCCAAAGAGTCAAAATGTGAGTTCGGGATGACGGAGCTGTTGTACCTTGGCCACATTATCAGTGCTAAGGGTGTCAAAATTGATCTTGAGAAGATTAAGGCCATTCTTCATTGGCCTCCTCCAAAGAATGTTTCTCTTTTGAAGGGATTTTTGGGCTTATGTGGTTTTTATAAAAGATTTGTTAAGGGTTATTCTCATATGGCAGCTCCCCTTACAAATCTTACCAAGATAGGAGCTGTCCTATGGACAAACAAGGCACAAGAAGTGTTTGACAAGTTTAAGCATATCATGAGTTCATGTCCAATGTTGGCTCTTCCAGATTTCACAAAGCCATTTGAATTGCAATGTGATGCTTCAGGTGAAGGTGTTGGAGCTGTTTTAATGCAAGACAAACATCCCATTGTCTTTGATAGCTTGAAGCTATTTCTCCATCATGGCATGGGCGCCTATCCTCCAGAGGTTCATTGCAATTGATTTCACGCAATTCGGAGGTAAATTGATCAAGTTATGAGCGTTTCATTAATTGCCAACTTGCTGATTTATAGTTTCAGTTTGCTAGTTTTCATTATCAGACTTCAAAAGATCAGATTTTGGTTTCATTTTCAGTGTTTGAGAGCTTTGCAATTTGAGAGAAATCATTCTTCACATATTGGCATTATTCTATCATTGTAATACTAGTAATTTGCAGAGTATTTTGATTGTAACGTTGTGAATTAGTAGTACTAATCCAACCATTTGTTATTGTTGTCTTTACTTGTACTTTTCTTAAGCCAACATTAATTACCCCTGGATGGTTTACTGCTAGTGTGAAGAATAAACTTATAACTCTCATTGTACCCACTGAAAAGTGGAGAATCCCCATCCAAGAGTGGATGCCCGCCGCAGCGGATGAATTAGATAGTTTGAAACTTTTATGGCTGGTTATCCGCCTAAGTTTATTTCAATTTTGTAATAAGTACTCTGCCATATGTTAGCACCTCGCCTTCAAAGGGATCTTGAGTGCACATTCTTGGCATTGAGTTTTATCTTTAGTTTCCAGTTGTATTCAGTTTCTGTATCAAGTTTTAGATCCTAGGGATCCTCTGACCATATGCCCACCCCTCTTCCTTAAGTGGTTTTAGGGCGCATTCTTGGTTAGAGTTGCTTTGTTAGGGATTTGGTTTGGCGCTAATGCTAATCAAGTTGGCCAAGTGTTGGTTATTGTGTAAAAATTGTGGCAAAAAAATTGGTTAGCATATTTCAGTGGAACATTATTCTTGAAGTTATTATTTTTGCTAAGTTGGTGCCTGGCAAGTGGGGGTTGGTGCCTCCAGTAGGTTGGTGCCTATGAACTTTGGGAGTTGGTGCTCCTTGTAGGTTGGTGTGTCATGTCCCAAAATCGTGACTTTTAGATAATAAAGGGAACATAATTAAAAGTAGTTAGCCATTTGATACTTCATAATTACAATTGTCCAAGACAATAATTTTAATTTACGTCATAAATATTATTATAATATAATAGATGTTAAAGTATATAAAATTAGTATAAAATATAAACATAAAATAATATTATAACTATTGGACAAATATTAATAATTTACTATTATTTAATAATAAATAATATGATGAATATAGGACAATATTATAAATTGATAACAAATGTAAAAATAAAATAAATGAATATAAATGACACCATTTCTTCTAAACTCAGCGAATTGGCTGAAAGGATGCAGCGATTGTAGTAAAAACAAGTGGGACTAGAGGACAGCGATTTGCTGAGGGCACATCCCTAGTCAAGGTCAAACATAACTCTTGTTTGATCTATAAAGGAAAGCCACGTCAAAAATAAAGGGGGAGAAAGAAAAAGGATTCGGAACTATTTTATCTTCTGAGTATTTAATGGAACCAAGAGACTACAAGCCATCCTCTAAAAGTTAAGCATCGAATGAAGGATTATATAACATAGGAATCGAATTATCAACAAAAGGTAATATCTTCAAACGTTAGAACGAATGAGGAGAGGGATACGCGTCAGGAAGGGAGCCCCGATTTCACATGTTTGTAAGTGGAAGTTTGAATATCTCCTAATTCGCATCATAAAGAAACTATGGGTCGGCAATCTCATTTAAGATAATAATGATTAATAAGAGTATACCATTTATGAATGGACACAATGAGAGCAGTGTCTCTTGACTAAACCATGGATATAAAGAAGATAAGTTCAAAGCAATCAGGGGGAAGGAGATAGAAATACAGAATGTAAATCATTGAAGTCGATTCAGATAATGAGATAAGAAGGACGGGGATCATAATAGAAGGAAGTCTTGATAACAGAAGTCGTCACCCGTGGCTGAAGGAAAGAGTCAACATTGGGAGGGTTATGGAACAGATTGGTCTACATTAACAGGCCGACTCATAAAGAAGTGTCTTCTAGTTTCAGCGCTTGGTAATGAATAGACCTTAAAAATCAGTTAAAGACAATCCAATAAGAATTAAATGAGTATATATAATTAAGAATTAAGAATTAAGGAAATTCAGAAGTAAGAAGAGTACATATATATATATATATAATGCTCATGCCAGTCTACAAACCTGCCACTAATCAGGTACGAATTAGCCCAGTATGCACTTCAATTACATGGATCATGGTTAATGCAATATGCACATGATAATTACTATTATTTAGATTATGTTATTAGCATATCATGTTATATTTTATAATGAGATATCTATCCTATTCATAATTGAAATGATATATACATACCTAAGATCTCACAATGATGGTAATTCCGAATTGTGATATGAATATCTTTATCCATGCCTTATGATAGAATTCCATCTTTGGTACAAGGGAATATTGAATAAAAGATCATATTTCCGATAGCCCTATTACTTCGTCCAATGAAGAATGAAACATTTATATCATCTTCTATCTTATCGGATACTAACAATGAAATTTAGGGATCTCTAACGCTTCTAATGTCTCTTCGAAGATCACTTGAATGCAAGATTCAGGTTTGAGTGCTTCCACTAGAAAGGGGACATTACATGGTGCCTACTAAATCAGATTGGTGATTCAAGTAGGTTGGTGCCTACATTCATTGTAATACTTAAATAATTCATAAAGTACATTATTTGTACCGTGGTTTTCTCCTGTAAGGGTTTCCTCGTAAAATCTTGGTGTCAACTTGTTCATATTGTTATATTCTTGATGGTTGATATTGTGTGGAGTTTAAAGTTGATAAAAGTCAAGAGGGTAAAAAATTGTCAATATACTGATTCACCAACCCCACCCCCCCTCTCAGTATATCTTTGTGCTCTTCAAAAAGTTCAAAACAGCAGTCTAGTAAACCGTTTGTCGAAATGTCTGTGCACATGAGCCTGTGAAATTGTAAGAAAAAAAATTGCATACAAAGATAAACCATTGCAGATCAAACCAACAAATTACTTTGACAAATAACATTGTCAAACTAGAGAAGGAAATCAAAAAAATAAAATAAAAATAGTCAAACAAGGTAGGACACTCATTGATTAGCTTCAAGGTAAAAGATGGCTACAGATAAATCCATGTTTGAGTTGATACAGGATTTGTACATGCTAATGAAGGATCCTAATATTGAAAAAGTATATTTAAGGATGGTTGCAAAACCAAAACATTTGGATAAGGAAGAAGAAGCCTTGGTTTGTGACTTGCAGCCTACAGGTGTTCACGAGGAAAGTAAATCAGAGAACCAAACATCTATTGCAGCCACATCTGAGGAGCAACCTGCAACTGGTAGTGCATCTTTCAATCATAGGGAAGACGTTGCAGCAAGCAACGGGGTTGGATTCCAATGTGATACACTTCATAGGTCAACACCTATTGATGGGCATATTGTGAGCGGTTGTGTTAGAGCTTACAAATCGGTTGACGGTGATAATTCTACATTCCCTTCTAGTGATGATGTTATAGGTAAAGGTTACACAAGTCTCCTAGTGGGTGATTTGGAGATTGTGATTGATAAATCTTGTGAAGAATTGGTTCCTTTTGATGATTCTATGTGACTCTAACACTGTCCCATTTCTTCTACACAAAAAAAGCATGACATCATCCAGTGAAACAGTTAAGTGGGATGATGATGATGACTTTGTCTTTGGAACTAATGCTGCCCTAGTTCCAAATCTGCAAGTTTGCAAAGAGGTTATCATAGAAAAAGATTCTGGGGAATTACTGCAAGAGTATGAACTCTTGAAATTGGAGGAGTATGATCTTGTCCATTACCCCAAAAATTCAAGAAGAGGTAGTAATTCAGATCAGCAAGAAGATAGTTTACAATTTGTTAATAATCCATTGTTTGGGGTTGATGCTGATTTGACTTCTGATTTGACTTCTGATAATCCACTCTTTGAGTTGGATGATGGTGCTCTTTTTGATCCCTGTATAGAGTTTGACAATATTCGCAAGATTTGGGATCCTAGTAGTGGATTAGGACTTTCAACAGGGCTTAGTGATGCATTCCACAATGCGCATAATGTGCGATGTGCATACAGCTTTACTTTCAGCCCACTCACATTTGATTTGACTATGATGCAGAAGACACACAAGTGTGAGATGGATGGTTGGTATGAGGTGTTTCCTTTTGTGGATGAAGGGGACAAACATTATAGGTGTTCTGAGCGACTTCTACAAGATATTCATGCTATTGGGATACATGATATAGGAGCATATTTTGAGCAATGTGACATTCCTGGTGTAGTTAGAATGGTGCAGCAGGAGCCATCAGGAAACAAGAAGGACAAATTCCAAATTTGTCCATGGGATCTAGGTGGAGCACACCCATGGAGCGTTATGATACTTGGAGATTATTACAATGTGGTTCTTCACCACCTTCAGCTTGGTGAAGATTATATCAAAGTCGCACAGTGGAGGTCAGCAGGTGATGAGTATGGCAGGCTTCTAGTTGGGTTGCGGGCTTTGGGATCTTCTATGCTTGGCAATTCGCTTCTTCAAATAGTGTTTGATGGGGCTGTCGAATTTAGCTCTATCTTTCTCCAATGGTTGTAGTGGAGTTTTGGTAGAGCATCGTATAGACTGGTTTGGGATCCCGGCATTCAGGACAGGCCTAGTTGTTCATGTGTGGATTGCTTGGGGACAAGCAATCTTGGGGAGGGTGGACTATAATGTCCCCTTTTTTTCGGGATTTGTATCTTTGCAGTGGTTAGCCTACTATCTGGTCCCCATAGGCTAATGGGATGTTCAGGGGACCCTTCTGAGGGTGTTCAGTGGTTCCTCAACTGGCTTTTAGAGGTTTATTTCAGTTTTCTCCTCCTCAATGACTCGGTATTTTCGTGGTGGACCTTCTAGGGGTGGTTCTAGTCGATTTCTCCCACACTTACTATTTATAATAAGTCATATTTGGATCAGTCGTCATCATGCCTACATCCGAAAAATATGATTGGATCACTATTTGAGCTGGTGTTGGGTAATTATTGAGGATTTATGATTTATTTATATTATTAAAGTTATTTGACTTTAATAATATTAATATTTAATGATGACATATTAAAAGGTGATATAAGGGGGTTAAATGGAAAATAATAAAGTATATTTAATGATGCTTTATTAATTTATTATATTCTTAAAGGCCAAATGCATTAAAGCATCAAAAGTGTAATGACCACCCCTGATTTTTTTTTTTGGGGGGGGAACCTACTATATGCTAATTGTTTGTTTGTTGTGGTGTTAGTAGTTTGTTTCCATTGTTTTTTCATGATGCATAACAACACATAGAATATTGCAAATAGAAGGTAACATTAAGAAGAAACATTGCTTTTTTTGATGAGTAACAACATATGATAAGAGCAAATAGTTTTCATATCAAATCAAACATTAAACAAACATATTTTCCAACCTGTAATAACAGTTTTCAGACCTGGTAAAGAGCATACAGCAGTAGCAAATCCCTTCCAACTTGTATCTTCCAGACATAAGTGTAGACCAATGAACTCTCTGATTTCAAACAGCTTTAACCAGCTTCACAAACCATGATAAATGCAGAAAATGGCCTATACAACAGCAGGTCTCTAAAACCTTGAAACCTCCAAAGATGCACAGCTCCCTAGGTGGGGTGACCTACCTCTACAAACCAGATATTTTCCAATAAATACAAACTTGTGCATGAAATGGGGTGCCAAGATGAGATATTTCCAAAGGAGTAATTCCCAAAATGAAAATTCAAGCATGCATGGAGTTGTGAATTGTTTTCTCTTTCAGACCTTGTCAAAAATTGTGATATCCAGAACTCTGGAAATACAATCAGACCTCTGTAAATAGCCTCAAAACACCTCCAATCACCACCAAAACAAAGCCAAGAATCATACACACCCCAAACTCCAAAACCCACATCAAAATATCAAAAAGATCTTCATTATTCATCTCCAAAATGAAGAAAACAAGAAATCCGTAAGCACAACAGTGATCCCTAAAGTAGAACCACTCCAACCAGCTAGGGTGGATCTCTCACCACCAAAACTAACACTAGAAATTAGGGTTTCCGTCCTCAATCAGCTGCAATCGAAATCTGAAATCATTCTAGCAGAGTCTCCTTAAGTTGCCAAAATATCCATATGCAAATGAGAGCTCCAACTCATATTTATAAAGTGAGGGAAGAATATGGGCAACTTGCATTTGAGTTTGAATATATTTCCCTCTTATTTCATTTTATGAAATGACATGAAATTACCCTAAGAGGGGTGTCCAACTTTTTGCCTCCAAAATTTCACTTTTGATTTTTAATTTAAAATTGACATTAAACCCAAACTAGGCGTCCCACCTTATGAGATATAACATTATCCTTTAAAAATGATAAATAAACCTCTTTTCTAGGCATCCACTTGAAATACATGGCCCCTCTTTTAAAACAATGTTGTGCAACTAGGCCAAGGGATCCTTTTTATTTTATTTAATTAAAAATACCTCCCTTGGGCATTTATGCTCAGAAGAAAACTATTTCGCTTTTGTTTCCTTCTAAATCAACGTTAAGTCATTACATTAGGCTCCAAGGTACTTTTTACATGACCCCCTTGACCCCTTCACTTAAGTTAAAGAAACTTTATTAAAATAACTTAAGTGAGAAATACAAATAATAATAAAATTGAACCTTAGTCATGCCAACACCCAAACTAAAGATAGACACTGTTGAAGTAGCCTTGGCCAGGACTAGTTACCAAATATAGACTTACTACTTATAGCAACTACTAAAAATAATAAATACTCCAAATCACCAAATTGGCACAAAACATTAGAGTTCACCTGACAACTGTCACACACTGCCAAAACAGGAAACCCTGCACTACACTACTGCCAGGACCAATTACTAAATATAGTACTTACTAAAAATAGTGACTCAAAACCAAACTAACCTGAATAAGGGCACTGAATGTTACAGAATCGATGTTGTGTTGTGCATTAATCAGAGGAACGAATGTTCCTTAAATAGATTACAAAATACGATGTTTCTAAAAGAAACAATCGTTTACAAAGGACGAAGTTAGAAACATCAATGAGATGATCATTAACGTCAAAAATAGAAAGATATTATTTTAATACCCTCCCTTAATGGTCATCATTCTAACTACCGAGATAACAAAGAAGGGTGCCCCCTTCGTCTCAGAACGTTGCTGCAACAAAAAACAAGAGCCTGCCATTGACTTTGCCACTTGAGAGGAGTCTGCCACCAACCCTCCCAGAAACTGCAGAACTTCTGGAAATAACAACACCAACCGTCCAACCTGAAGTTGGAAAACTGTCCCTCCCTGTAACCAGAGACATACCGAGAACAGCTGCTATGATTTTGAGGAAAAATCAGCAAACCCTCCAATCTTCTGCAGATGAGCATGACGCCCCAGAACAGACTGCAAGAAGCTAGATGTGCAGATGTTCGCCCTAGCTGCGACCAAAAAACGGACTGCACCAAACCACGATTTTTGAGGAAAAAATCGTTAAACCCAAGATTACGAATCATCGTTTTTTCGGAAAAAACGGTAAAAACCAGAGAGCCCTCCTGAATGACAGAAACCCTGACAAGGGTATACAGGTGAAAAACTCGTAATTTTTGAGGACAAAATTATAAATCCTCCCGGAACCCAGAAGACAGATTTTTTTTCTTTTACGGGACAAAAAATATTTAAAAACCCAGAACATCGATTGTCGGCTTCAAAAACAGAGGGTTTGAAACCCTAGCCGCTAGAACAAAGTTGCACAAAAACCGAGGCACGGAAAACGAAGCACCCAGAAAATTCGGAGACCAACCCAGTTGAGCTCTCAAAAAACCCACCACGAATCTGTGATCGAAAAAATTTTCTGACTTCGAAAAATGGATCAAAACCCTAGACAAATGTTCTGAAAACCTTGGCCGCCATTAACAACCCAGAAAATTGCAGAAAAAGCCTGAAACAGACTTGCATCTACCAGAAACGCGTCCTCCTTTGAATTCCACACCAGACGGAATGGAGATTGTGACCTGAAAAACAGAAAATCGTGGCCTTTTTTCTGTCAAAATGCGGCCAGATTCGAATAGAAATCGCGCCCAAAAAAAAAACGCGTTTGAAGAGGACCGAAATAATGAGGAAGTCGTGGGTTGCAGAAATCCGCAAAAACAAGTGCCAGCAAGAAGGAACACACGGGTCGCGCGCAGAAAAATCGTCCAGAAAAATCCGTCCAAAGAAACGCGGGCAGAAAAACGCGAGCTTCTTTCAGAAAACGCGCCCAGAAGCCTCAGAAAAGAACGACGACGAGCCCTAGACCATTCAGCACAAAAACACGACCAAAGAGCTTCGAATCTTCAAATCGCGCGGCCAAAACACTGAAAATCGCGGGTTGAACAGCCACGAAAATCTCAGAAACGCGGCTTAGAAGAGAATGAAACCACGCCCAGAAAAAAACGAGTCTTCAAAAAAAAACGCGATGAAGAAATCTGAAAACGTAGTTCCACCAACAGAAATCGCATCTAGTAAACCAAGGAAAAACGCGTGGCTAAGAGATCCCGTCACCAAAAGTTGCAGATGCAAACCCAAGATCGCGCACAGCCACAAAATTTTCAGTCAAGCCACGAAAATTATCCAGAATAATTTTCGAATCATGCCCTTCGAAAATCGAAAAAATTCAGAGAACACACCAGGAAATTACCAAAAAATAATTTTCGAAAAAAATTTGAAACAAAATAATTTCGAAAAAAGAAATTATAAAATTTTTCGAAAAAATTTATTCCCTGTGCTCTGATACCATGTTACAGAATCGATGTTGTGTTGTGCATTAATCAGAGGAACGAATGTTCCTTAAATAGATTACAAAATACGATGTTTCTAAAAGAAACAATCGTTTACAAAGGACGAAGTTAGAAACATCAATGAGATGATCATTAACGTCAAAAATAGAAAGATATTATTTTAATACTGAAAATGGGGACATTACAAAAAGAAAATATTTATTTTACTTAATTATTTGGCCAAGTGGGGATTTGGAGTATAAAAGCAAAAAAACACTTATTTTTACATTATCATTGATCATTTTATTGAAACTTGTGCAAATTGGAGAAATTGAGCAAAGGTTTGTTGGTTTTGAAGATTGAAATTTTTTGAGGACAAAAACCCTCAAAGAGAACAGTGTCTATAGGTGTGAAAGATCACCCAAGGGCATTCAGGGAAATAATCTCATTCAGAGGTTATTATTGAGCTACATTGAATTCAGAAGGTTGACTTGAATCAGACATTCAGGGTGGAATCATACAAGTCTTTTGGAGATTGTTGATGTTCTTAGTTGTTGATCAAACACCTTCAAATCTGCAATATTGCATATTATGTAATCCGGATATGATTCTAATGCAATTTCTTAAGCCATAATCAAATCTGAGTTATTAATTTCATGCAACTGTTTGGAATTGGTTTATTTTGCAAACATCTATACTTTTGTATTTCCTAGTAAAAACCCTAGATTGAAGGGGGTTATTATAGAAGATGAGCTTCCTTAATCAAATGCATAACATTAAAGGATAGGAAAACAAATTGTAAGTAAAGCAGTTAAGCATGTTCACTTTTCTCTTTCATCAAATATTTTTCAAGTGATTGAACAGCAACAATATTTAGAGGCACAAATACAACTTGAATGGAAAGTTTCCATGAAGGTTGAGTATGATGCCTTGATGAAGATCATACTTGGGAATTGGAGTTACCTCTCAATAAACAACATATCGGATGCAAATGGGTATATAAGGTCAACTACAAAGCCATGGTACTTTGGATAAGTTTAAGGCTTGTCTTGTTGCAAAAGGAGATTTGCAAGTGGAAGGGATAAACTATGAGGATACTTTTGCTCCTATGGCTAAGATGTTCACATTTTGGTTGCCTCTCTCCATAGCAACTCAATTTGGTTGGAAGGTGTATAAGATGGATGTAAATATTGTCTTCTTGAACAAAAATTTGGATGACAAGATTTACATGGTGCAACCTAAGGGTTTTCAAGAACCTAGTCATGATCATCTAGTATGTAGGTTGATTAAATCTATGTATGGACTTAAATAGGCTCCACAAGCCTAGTAGATAAAAATCATAGTTGCAAGAATTGCCAAAACTCGTCTAGACTTGGTGAGTCCCGAGCCAATTCAATCCATCCAAGGTTAGCAAAACCATGACTTGAACACTTGGTAAGTCTAACTAGACTCTCTGAATCTAACAAATCCTATCACTAATACTTGGTCATCACACTCAATCATAAAAATCATAAAATTAAAGAAAAAAAGAAAAAACGCTCAAACTTAACACTCTAAAATGACCTCTAACACTCTCAAAAGACATTCATTTCATTTGCAAACACAAGTGAAAAAAAAAAGTATTGGTGCTAAATCAAAATCCATTAAAGCAAAAACCAACAAACAACTTGCGCAACAAACATTGATTGAATGCAGCTTGAGAAAGTTTGTAGCAACCCTTAGTGCATCTAAAGGAGACCATAGTGCATTTGGAAGAGCTCGCCATTGATTTGGAACTACCCATCATCCAATTGGAGCCAATTTGAAGAGGTATTCTCCTATTTTGAATCTTTTTCCTTTTGTTTTATTTTTTTATTTCGCAATGTCTTCAACAGTTGTTTAATTTTTTTGTTTTATATTCATAGAATGAAAATAAAAGAGGGAAAAATGAAGAGAACTCACTTTTCCATCTTTTTTCTTGTTCCATAATGAATCTTTTTATTTTCAATCTTTTTATGAACAACGCCCAACAGCTTTTTATTTTTAATCTATTTTTTAGCTGCAAATCCTAGTTGTTTTTACTATTTTCTGATTTTTTATCTTAGTTTATTTTGAAAGCCTAAATATTAATTAATTTTCCATTTATTTATTATTGCAAATACTTCAAATTTACAAATTGGTCTAATGTCAAGCCAAATTAGAAAGGGTCTTTTCTTGCAAACATGCAATCCCAAGGGCTTAGAAATTAATATTGTTCACAAAATTTTGCAATACAAGAATTAGTGGGGGAGACATCAATCGATTATAATATCACCTCACACAAAGACCATACTGAGATGTTACTGTGTGCCCCACATGCATCTATCGATGTTGTGTACAAGTTACAAAGTCAATTAGAGACCTTTGATCAACAAAACAAACTAAAAAGAATGCAAAGACAAGACATGGCACCCATTCATGAAGACTCTTATTCTTCAATTCCTCGATTCTCTAAATCTTCAAGCACAAGTGGCAGTACTAGTGTTGGGCCTGGAGTTCACAAATCCAAATTGAATTCATATTGTACAACACACTCCTCCAAGCTCCCAATCATCACTTAAGAGCATGGGCTGGAATAAGGACAAGTATGATGCAACAAGGAATGTAACTAGAGATTTTTTGTTCTATTGTTCCACTCCATTTCACATAACCAGGAAAAAAATTATTTTTTAAATATGTTGTTTGATTTCTTTAACTCTTGAATTTTTAAATTTAGAGAATTGTAGAATTTAAATTGTAAATTTTAGAATATCCATGTTGATTTTCTTTGTTTTAGGTCTCTTTATTAGCAAAATCTAGTAGATGCCATTACCATTTTTGGTGCAAAGTTCAAAACCCCTAATGATGAAGAAATAAAAGGCTCCATTTTGACTAAAAAGGTGGCAATGTGGAAACCAAAATTAATTAGAGTGAGGTATGGACGAAGGGTTGCACAATCATGATTGATGGTTAGACAAATAGGGGTAACAAACCATTGTAAAATTCTCTTAATTATTTCTCAAGTGGTTGTCCTTGAAATCAATTGATATAGCGATTAAGATTTCAAACTTTTGCTTTAGTGATTAACATTAGCATTTTAAATTTCCTTGTTTCTTCCTCAAGTAGTATAATTTTCTTGCAATGCTGATGTTTCAAGAGAAACAAAAAATGTTCATTTCGTTTGTAGGGTTTTAGAGGAAGTATTGACTGAAGTGGGTGACAAAAATGTTGTACAAATAGTTACAAACAATGCAACAAATTATGTTGTTATTATGGATAGGCACACACCCTTATTCTAAACTCTTTGTGTTGTTCATTGCTTGACCTCATATTGGAGGATCTTGGAAGAAACCCATGAATCAAAGGGTGTGTGGGGCATTGTAAAAATATTTGCAAAACATATATTACCATGCTTGAGTCCTCAACATAATGAAGCAATACTCAATGTTTCATAATAAATCCTTAAAAATCAGCTTGCTAAGTCCAAGTCTTATAACTATGATAAAAATTGACTAATATCTCCAAGATTCTAGATTTAAAAGAAGTATTTCCAATCTGGATCCTTATGTCAAAAGCAATGGCAATGTTATTGTGATTCTTATAGTATATGACATATGTTGACAAGCTTGGCATCATAAGCAGTGGAGCCCCTATGCTTTAGCAAATGAAATCAAATTTGTGTGCAAATTTTGACATGATTGATCAAGGTCTCCTACGCTATTGCCTAGGTGTTGAATTCTCACAAAATAAGCATCTCATTTTCTTGGCTCAAATCAAATATGTTTAGTCTATTGGATAGGTTTGGGATGGTTATTGCAATCCATCTTCTACACCTATCGAGGTTGGGCTAAAGTTGTCAACCAATGATGATTCATCGCCAATCAATGAATCCTCTTATAGTGTTGCCTAGATGTTGAATTCTACAACTGGAAAATCTTTTCCTTGGGATCAAGAGTTATTTTGACGTAAAGTAAACTTCAACACAATGTGGCTTTATCTTCCATTGAAGCAAAGTACAAAGTAGTTTTCAATACCAATTGTGAAGCAATTTGGCTATGCTAAATTTTGATTGATTTCCAGCTTCCTCAATATAAACCTACTCCACTTTTCTGTGATAATCAAGGTTTATTGAAACTGGTGAAGAATCCAATGTATCATCTTCACACCAAGCATATTGAGATTCATCATCACTACATTCAACAACTAATTGATCTTTAAGGCATTTCTCTCCATTACTACATATCTCAAGAGCAGTCTATCGATCCAATGACTAAACCTCTTGGTTCCATTTTCTTTGTCAAATTTTAGGACAAAGATGGGAGCATTTCCAGTTTAATCATTAAGGGGGTTATTAAATATATACTAATATATGTTTATGTTCATAAGCATCTCGTTATAACTATTTTTGTAACCCCCAATTGATATAATAAATAAACAGGCCAACAACATTGTACAGTCCCACATTCTTTACTCATTCTATTTTCATAATTGTTGATCCATTCCCAATAGTTGTATTGCTCAAGCTCTCAAAGCATGGACATCCATAGGCATAGAAAAGCCAACCTTAAAATGCATGGCCCTCCTTACTCTCAGATTCATCATTTGGCAATCATGGAAAGAAAGAAATACAGTTCCTCAGAAGAAGAAAAAAAATGGAGATGAAACACTCTTTGGTGTTTAAAACACCAATTTTTCAAGTATTTTACAAAGATAATTCATTACTTCCCAAGTACTCTACAAGTGGATAATTCATTACTTCCCAAGTTCTTTACAAAGATATTCTTGACTATTTTATGTACTAGGCTTTGCAAATACATTCATGATCAGTGAAAGAGCAGTTGCACTGGTGTATCATTCATTTTGCGAGGAGCACTTCCCCGAGGTGTGATAAAATGTACCAAATCCCCTTAGACATGCATGGCATAGCTGAATTAAGACTAAATCTATGCTGAGCATGTCCAGCTAACTGCCCACTTGCATGGACATAAACCAGGAAACGTGCATAAACATCTAGTTACAAAGATAAACAATCCATAAAGATGAAATGAATGGTTTTTCTCATCTACAAAGTGGTTATGCTCAGAATATATTTTAAACCATCACTTGCATAGTGTTTAAATGTATTACACTAGGAGATGCCATAGATGGCACAGGTAGAAGAGCTAAGTTTAACATTGTATTCTAGTAATACTATTGAATAGAATCATGCATAGCATACTGTAAACATACATATAAGTAACATACGAATATCCGGAGCTAATTCATGCTAGATTTATATTATATAAAGAAAATAAAATATGAACATTGAAGACATTGTTTTTGCAACTCTTGCTCATCTATTCTATAGAAATAGGATCTTTGCAATCAGTCTTCTTACTCATTCATATCTGAGATATAATTTTAGATTCTGAGGTGATTGAAACCCAACCATTTAGGTCGCCTCAGTAACTGACTTTAAGAGACTACCTATGACTAAACTAGGATAAGAACTTCAGATCTACAAAAAAGTACCACTTATGAACATTGACAAAAAATATTTTAAATAAACTGTTGACATATCAAGGACCATCATGTCAAAGGAAAAAATGTCAAAGACCTAGTTGGGCCTCCAACCAGATGCAAAATAAACTAGGGATAGTTATAGAATAGAATGCAACAATTATTTTACAAAATAGTCTGTACGGAAAAATTTTGCTCAGTGCCAAAGTTCAAATATGCTGAAACTTAATAGAGAAAAATCTCATCATGATGGGAAAATGTTTAGAAGCCACTTGTTTTCAAAATAATTTTGGGAGTTATTCTTGTGATGATTGATTTTTCAATATTTTAAAGAGCGAAGCTATTTTTACTTCAAATCTAGCAGTTATTATTATTTAAAATATTAACCGTTAGCCGGAACCAATCCATATCATTGAGGATGGATGAAAGTTTGAAACTACAATTAAGCTAAAAGGAAAAGTTGGGCCCACCATATAAATTTTAGCTTATGAATAACAAACATACATTGCTAAATAAGTTGCAAATGGTTTGGAATTTAAAAGTCACAAGATGCAACTCACACCTTGGCCTCAACTAGAATAAGAGGTCTGGATTCTATCTTGATGCGGCCGACTATTGCTGTCCGCTGCCTACCATGCATGTCCATGACAATCACTTCTTTGCCAGATTCAAGCTCAGAAAGATATGAGGTCTTTCCACCCGGAACTGCAATGTATGCATGCACGGGACCCTACAAAAGGAAAATCCCAAAAGCAACTTGGACTTGAAATCAGAACATCAGAAGTTTTTTAGGTAGGTTCCATTATCATATCATCATAAGTAAATATGAAGACAAGACAGACAATTATTTCTTAATAACGATGAGCTCATATTGAACAACAATATGAAACAAAATTTGCTGATATAACTAAAATATCAGATGGAAAAAATACAGAAATCTAAGCCATTTACATTTCATAGGAGATTATGTGATAACCTATCATTAAGTATTTGTTATCTTTGTATTTATAAATCTTTTAACTTCTGTTGAGTCTCAGGTGATGGAAATGGAAGAGAAAAGCTCACAGCATTCACACGGAAGGGCCTACTAGCAATGTAACTGGATTCCAAACATTCTGAATGGACAAGAAAAAGGCCTCTGGCAAAAGAGCCAACCTGCAAATGATTAATCAAGAATTCATGTTAAAAATATCTTTAAGTGAGAATAAAAAGCTCAAATTAAAAACCCATACCAGAACTCCTTCACCAGGTCTTAAGAGACTGCAGAGATCAACGCAGACTCGATCACCCATGCCCATCATTTCCAAATGAGTTACAGTTGCTGTACTCAAGTTTGTGACATTCTTTGAATCAACCTTTCTATCAAGATAGCCCTGAGAATATCCAAGAAAAACATTATAGGAATCTTAATCATGCAATAGTTTACTATCTACCAAAATGATGACTAGAATTCAAGTTCATTGCTCTAAGTTAATATGAACAAGAAATACAAATATGAAACGGGACTACCTGACTCAAAATAACAGAACATAGGAATGCAAGAGAAAGTGCTAGACCTTAAGCTTAAGAATATCGTTCATATCATCTGTATGTAACACAACACCATCCATACCCTTTTCCAATGCCTGCAAAAGATGGGAAATACTAATAGACTAACTTATTTTGTGCAACATATTTGATAAATATCAATGTCAACTTCAAGGAGATTTGTCTGAATCAAGGCAATTTCAGTTAAATGTGACAAATACTATTACTCTCCTGGCGGCCAGAACAATGGATCAGCATTGTTTCTTTTGTTGTGCAGAATGTTTTACTCTACCTCCAAATACACTTGAGCATCTTGAACTGTCTTTGCAACAGTGAATATGGATGTCTCACTACCCTGGAAAGCAGCAACCATGTTTTCCGCTGGTATAATCTAATCAAAATAAGAACAGGTATACTCAATAAACTCATATAATCTATTCAAATTAAGAACAGGTATACATTAGAGACATGTATGGTTGATAGTTAAGCAAACACCAATTATGGTAAACCTTCAAACTATCATTATTGGAGCTGTTGCTGTTTTTATAAAAGAAAATATTAAATTTAATATAAATAAAATGTTCAATGATAAGTGGAATAACTGTATAAGAAATGACAACGCTGCAAGTGTAAACCTTGATTAGGAACCAAAACAAAGTTAATTTGTTGAACGCTAAATATTAAGCAATAACTAGACACCAGACATATTAGTTGCCAAAGTGGTTGGAGTCCACTTACAATACTTTTAATCACTTTCCATTAGGGAAACCCGGGGATGCAACTCCTGTCCTTTTTAAGGTGTCCCCATACTGGGGATTTGGGGATGCCTTGGAAATATCCACAAGCATCCCCTAAACCCCTCTTATGACAAGAAACATTTCCAAAACATCTGACAAGCAGCCAGGAAATAGCAGGAATGATCTGGAATGTCAAAGACATCCCCCAACCATCCCAGAGACAGCCAGTCATCCCTACCTGGAAAAGTCAGAAAAGAAAAAAAAAATTAAAATCTCAGGCCATCTTCTGTTGTGAAATAAACAAAAACCATCATGAAAGACAATACGACAGTTCGACATACAAAGTAGTTGTTTCCACCCCTCCTTCAATGAGAATAGTGGTGAGGCTGAGGATGCTCAACTTTGAAAGGTCCAACTTAATAGTGACACCAATCACTGCAACCTTTGGATCAATCACAATGTCAGATGGAGCACACAAAGTTAGGAGTCTCATTGCCTTTAGCTGGTAGTCATAATTAGTATTCTTCTATAAATTCCTTTAATGCCATGTCTCTCATCCTCTAAAATATTCTTCCCAACAATATCATGTTCCCCTTATTTCAACTTTTGTCAGAATATTAACAACAATGTCAGTAGACTCACAGCTTTAGTTTTCCAATCAAATGTTTTAATGTGTAAACACAACTTGGCTGTTGGTAGTTGGGAATTAAATACAACTGCCAGGAAACTATTTTTTGTTGAATATAGATGTTCACAAATATTTAAGATGAGACATTTGAGTGCCTATATTTAAAATTTTGTTGTATATGCACATTGGTAATGAAAACCCAAATGAATAGATACTAAAATTTTGGTAATTTATGTGTTCACTCACAAATTCTCAATTCAACTCTGTTGTTTCATAATCTGATTATATAATGAATCTGGCGAATGCCTTATCATATGAATATTTGAAATTTTCTATATTTTTAAATTTCCCCTACTCTTTCAATTGTCGCCCCCTGCTTTCTCAGAAATGTGTCCTACCATCTCCTGCCATCCCTATCCTGGAAACTTGGTGGAACATAGCTTTCCTAGCTTATTTCTAATCTTTTTATTGCAACTCTTTTAATTTTATCTCCAGTAGCCATTAATGATCCTTCTGCCAATCGCACAAAGCAATGCCTCTAAAGAATTGGAATCAAAATGCATATATTTCACTTCCAGTGACATTCTTAGACAGAATTTCAAGGACTGTGGTTATATGATTGCAGCTGGTAATGAACATATCTTTGTCAGCATCATGTGTGGACCATGGTTGTGAAATGTAATTATATGGACCAATATTTATCTTCTTCTATGGCTGTTACCACAGAAAATATCCTTACCTCAACGGGTCAATGACCATCTCAATGGATATTATGTAATCAAAATTCTGAAACAATCACTCATCATTTGCTCAACTGTTTTTACAGTCAACAAAGGTTTCTTACAGTAGCATGCTGGATGCATTTGCAATGTCCACACTTGTTTCACTTCTCTGATCATGCTCTAGAATGAACACAACAATTGTTCAAAGCCCAATCTCTAAACTGTACACTTGACTGTGTCATTATTTTGTTTATGGACCATTTGGCTTAAGCAGAATCATTGTAGTCAATGTACAATGTCTATTATTATGCTTCGGTAATATTGGATATCTGACTATGTATTAATTATTTGTATTAATGGGTTTGGATAGTTACAAGCGTCGATTGGTTAACGGTTGTGTTCCTCTTGGCAACCATTGAGTCCTTTAAATACGTTGTGTATCGTCAAGGACAGTAGTATGATCTAGTCGGATCGACTCTAATCCTTAGTTGACCATCTCTAGTCTTCTTCTATAATAATTTCATGAGCAAATACAGATATATTTTACACATGTATCTGGTATGCATTGTCATCTCCATTATTAATTCATGTATTCAATTTATCAGATAGAGCAGCAAACATTTGGTGCCACTGCCTTAAAGAAATCGAGCCATATTTGAGAGATTCATGCCCTTAGACTCCAATAAAGGCAGAAAGAGACCACAACGTGGTCAAGATCAAGAGATCAGGCGATCTTCAAGGATCATCGAACAAAGGAGACGACTGAGGGGTGATGTTGAAGAAGGCGAAGGGTCCGAGTCCACCCAAGAGCAAAAGCCGAAGCGTAAGCAAAAGCCATATTTGAGAGAGAAAGAGAAATTTTACGACAAGAGAATGCACGAAGGGAGAGTGGGAAGAAATAGCACAACACCTACCGCTCCCCAATGAAACATACACTGATCTCGCCGACCAAGTCAGAGAGCCATCCATACCATGTAATGTCCCCTTTGGGGATATTCCTAGTTTGTGCCCTAAAACCACAATTTCAATTAAAATAAGAAATGTAATACATTTAAGAGTATAAATTTACCAATTGAAATTCCCTTCATAAGATATATCCTTGTTTAGGCCCTGCACACAATATTAGTCACTAGAAATTGATGTTAAATCATAAGCCATGATGACATCTATTTTTACTAAACATTAGTAAGCATAAGGATATCACATAAACATTATTCATATTGAAATCCAATTAAAGCAATAGCCATTCCAAAGTATATTCCTATAATAGCCTCATTATGAATTCATTTGAAATGTTTGCAAACCGCAAACTCAAGGTTGGTCGCCCTTGTATTGCGAGAGCATGGAAGTTGGAACGCCCTTCCATCCCCCAGTTCACCTTGGAGGTTGGTCGTCCTCCTCGATCAAGCCCAGAAGCACGAAAGGATTTTTGGTCCATTCCACCCCCCAGCCCATGAGCATGGAAGGTTGGTCACCCATTCCATCTTTGGGTGGCATACTTGATAAGAGCATGAAGGCTGGTCGTCCTTCATCTCTTGTGAACCCGGAAGGCTGGCTGTCCTTCCTATTTGCAATCCGTTTCTCCTAAATTCAAAATGGACAATCATATGAATCCATTATTACATATTTATAACAAGGATGCATCTAGTTTACTCACAATGATCAATAATTTCTGCAAGTATCACTATTGCATGAATGGTATATAGGTTTCTAATTCTATTTATTCTCAGATTTATCTTTTAATAAAATTGCTGCTAATATTAATTCTTATTCTGATTTTCCCAATTCTCTTTTTGTTTCCTTTCAATCTGCTTGATCCAATTGATGCCTCTCACAAAAATGATTTTGCTTCCCTATATATCCTTCATGGTGGAGTGAATAGTCACAATCCTTTATAATCATTGCACCCCTTACAAAGGATGCACCCCTTCTTAATTCAAGCGCTGCCTTTTCCTTAGTTGCTGTTAATAATGATCGATGCCTTTAGTTTAATTAAAGTCTTCATTATATTATTGCTACCTTATAATATTAATAGGGAATCGTTGCATTTAATATTTCCCTTAGTTACTTCCATCGATCCTTTTAAAGTCTCCTTGGTCAGCGATTGTCTTATGTTCCTGTGTGAGCTGCAATCAGGGGGCATGACATACCATCACTGTTGGAAGAAGGGGAAAGTGAAGGAGAACCCACCAACTTCCCCATCAACGAACCGTTCGAACTATCACCGTCGAACGAAGAAGAAAACGAAGGAGAACCCACCAATCTCGCCATCAACGAACCATTTGAACCATCAACATCGGCCGAAGGAGGTTCACCATCAAGCAAAAGGGAAGTTGAGGGAGACCCTGCCAACCTAGCTGTTGGAAAACCGTTCATACCATCAAAGTCGGCTGAAGGGGAAGGCAAGGGAGAACCTACCGATGGTTTGACAAAAACCATATGCCAGATTGAAGACTTGACACTGATGGAAGAATCAAACATTGGAAGATCATAGCTGATAACACCAGGACGAAGGGAGCATCAAAAGGACCCCAAAGGCAACCCAAGGGTGACTAACACTGAAGAGGGACGAGTGAAGGATTGTGGCATGTCCGAGAGTGCAAGGAACACATTGAAATGTACAAATCAAAACTCTCCAACCTCGTTATTCTCACAGATGGTGCAACAAGGAGGCAAGATGGTGACTCCCCCAACAAGTTTGAATGTAGAGTGGCAAAAACTTCCAAAATTCACTGGAAATGGATCAGAGGACCTTATAAGGCATTGTACGACATGTGAGACAATCTGGGTAGCAAATGGTTAGGATGACAGAGCGTATTGGCTAAGATCATTTCTAGCAACTCTAAGAAAAATAGCCATAGACTAGTACATAGAGTTGGAAGCTGCAAACAAAAATACATGGGATGCATTGAAAAGAGCATTCCAAGAGGAATTCAAACTCCTAAGAGACAACAATGAAATTGTGGCAGAGATCTACAATACCAAATAAGAGAAGCATGAGAATGTGTGAGCCCATAATCATAGGCTCGAGGAATTACTAGTCAAATTAGAGAACCAGCCAAACAATGGACTAAAGAAAAGATGGTTCATCGAAGGATTGATTCCTTCGTTAAGGAAGAAAATGAAAGTAGTGTCTTTGCCATTGTACATCGAAGCCTACAATCGGGCAATGGACATAGAAAGTGAAGATAAAATGTCCTCATGCAATAAAGAAAAATAGAGGAAGATGGAAGTTCAGCTGACAATAGTGATGACAAATCAAGAACGGTACAAGCACTCCGGAGGGACATGCTCCGGATGATGAAAGAATTGAAGGTGGAGAAAGAAACCAACAAAGCAACTAACAAACTATGGTGTAGTGAATGCAAAATTGAGGGGTACACAAAAGGTAATTTCCTTAAAAGATGTTTTGTGAGATTTGCTAGGTTATGGGTGATTCAATGAAGGAGTGCCCATATAATTTGAAGACAAGGAGTACACAAGTACTCTTTACACACGGAGAGGAGTCCACTTCACAGAATACATCTCCAAGCGATTATCAAATTCAAAGAGGAGGACAAAGCCAAATACAATATGACCCCAAAGGATGCCCTATCATACAATGCCAACAATGTAGCGAATGGGTACACTTTGCGAGAGGCTGCCAGAACAAACAAGACAAAGTGCAATTATTGTGCAAATGGTGTGGACTTGGAAACCACGAAGACACCAAATGTCCGAAACAAAAGACTAGTGTCAATATGATTGATGTAAGGCATGATGAAGTATTGACCATTACTCATGCCCAAGCAAAGAAGGTTGTTATGTGGACCCACGTATAGAAAAAGAAAGGCTTCGTGAAGCAAGGGCCAAAGTGGAAAATGCTATGGACAACGAACGATGCCACTCAAATGTTAATGCATGTACAGTAACAAACAAATTACAACCCGAGAAAAATATTGCACGACAGGTACTTCAAGCCACTGTACCAATTAAAGTAGTGGATTTATTACAGAGTATTCCTGAACTTCAAAATGCTACTATATCGGGGGAATGAGACGGTGCATGCTACGGCCCAATTGGTATCTAGTGAGAATGAAAAACCAATGATTGAACCCCTGTTATCGGGCGACCAAGTGATTGATCCAATGTTACTGACAGTTAACACGACAAAGAAACCAACAGTGGTGAATATGGAGATCCTTGGAAGGAATCTCACTAATACAATTGTTGATGGCAGGTCGAGTGTGAATGTACTTCCAGAAGACACTTGGAGAAGTCTTGGCAAGCCGACCATTTGGCCACCAACTTTTCAACTGGTGGGTGCAAATCAACAAGGTATTATGGTACTTGGAGTTTTAATGGGACAAAAGGTAATTATTGGAACTCAAACATTTTTGTTAAACTTTGTGGTCATTTCATGAAGAAAGTGTATGATGGATTGTTAGATGAAGGTTGGCTAGTGGCAGCCAAAGCCAATCACAATTGGAAAAAGAATACAATCTTCATTGAGAATAAGGGTCACAAGTATATAATTGATTTGAAAAACCAAGATGTCAGTGAGGAAGAACCCTCCTCGAATTTGTCAGATTCGGACTCCAGAGAAGAATGGATGGAGAGTCAAGGTCCAATGGAACTAAATGACAAAGGAACTTTGGAGTTACAATCATGTTCAGACAATGAAACAAATTCTCTTGGTGGCCTATTTCACTGGCAAATGGAGGACTATGAGGTATTTTCGTCAACTTGTAATTTTCTCAAAGCTACGACTCTCAGTGAAAAGAAACCAATGAAAAATGACTTTGGAAAGTTGGATAGTTTATGTGCACAAGATGTAGTCCATAGCTGGAAAATGACGAAAATTGCAACGAAGGTATCTGACTTTGTAGAAGAATGCAAAATAATAGACAAAGGGATATCATAGGGAAAAGAGGACACATCGTACAACTTGCAAAGGGAAAAACAAAGTACAATGTACAACATGGGCAAGCATTGTACACTATACGGTGGCAAAGAAAATATTTCAAAGGACGGACTTATACGATACAATGTGGGAGAGAACATAATGTACAGCATCAAGGTGCCAATGTCTACAACGTACGGCATAACGAGCAACCAAGCAAATTTATCCTTACCCTATGGTCAAACCAGTAAGACATTGTATAACCCATGGAAGGACCAAGGTTGGTTGTACAATTAGTAAGTACCATACGCACAACAGAAAGACAAGGCATCACACTGCCAAAACAGTCAAAGGAGACTGTACGACAATTGGAAGAAGACCATACAACAATAGAAAAGAAGTTCAAATTCGCATTGTATGGCAGCATTAGAGGATTGACAATATACGATCCGGGGGAAGCATAATCCATTACACCGTATGGCAACATCAAAGGATTGGCAATGTACGATCTAGGGGAAGCATAATCCATTACACTGTATGACAACGACTGGAAATTGAAGGAGTTTATTGCCGTGTAAGACGAAGGAGTATCGACACCGTACGACCAAGTGAGAGGAGGAAGCGTTGTAACGTACAAAGAAGTTGTTGAACCATACAGAGGAGAGGTCACATCATACGGAGTTGTTGTAGAGTATAGAGCACTATACGACAGAGAAGGTATTACATCATATGACGAAGAAGTTGGTACATCATACAAAGAAGTTGTCGCAAGGTACAGAGACGGGAGAATAGAATACGAAGGGGAAATTTGTGCATCGTATGGCCCAGGATTAGCATCGTATAGCGTGCAAGGCACATGGTAAATAGTATTGTACGAGCTTGCAAGGAAATTGTGTTCTTACATCAATACACCGTACGACCTATGCCAAGCATCACACAACAAGACACATATGTACCATGTGACTTTGCTTTCATTGTTCACTTAGTGGACCAACCACTAGTGTCATTGCTACACATGAGTCTCGAGGAGAGTTACAATATTTCCTCATCACGAGAAAGTGGTATAGGGATGATACTCTATCATCCTATGAACCTATTGGTATCTTTTGCATCCCCATGGGTTGGCCTTGCAGTTTTGAGGGTGTTGTTCCATTTCATATCAGTAACCTAAGAGGAGCGATCACACATCATTCAACACCTATGAGGGATAGTCAACACATCTATAGGAAGTCAGCAGAGGGTGGAGATTGTTATGGTGTTGCGGGCACTTCCAATTATTCCTATCTCCACATACCAGATGGATGAGTTTGGTTTGCATTGGGACCTGAGTACCGACAGGTTCAGCACTACCGTTTGGATGAGTCCCATTTGTTGGCTTCACCACTTCTAGCATGGTGAAGTTGAGATCAGTGTTGAGCAGTGGAAGATGGTTGGTGGCATGAGGGACATTACACAACACTTCCCTTGGGATCCTGGCGGAGTGGTGTGTTCTTTGTTGCTGAGATTGCTTGGGGACAAGCAATTTCAGGGAGGGCGGATTGTAATGTCCCCATTTTTGCGAGCATCAATTATTTCAGGATTAGCCTATCATTTTGACCCTCGTAGGCTAATATGTTTGGATAGAGGGTCTCAATGGCAATTGATGGAGGTTGTCACTTCATCTCCTCAGTTCAGTATTAGGTTCAGTTCCAAGCCTTTGCAGATCAATGTTTGGCTTAGTTTGAGGGACTTACTATTTATAGTAAGTCAATCTGGCAGTGATGCTATTTTTAGTCAGGGCACTTAGACACATGAGGGTTATACAGTGTTGACCCCAACTTCAGACGGCACGTCAAAATACTGAGTTTTGAGGGAGATATTAATATTTAAGTGGCTAAGTTATATTTAATTATTAAAAGGGATATTATAAAATTATATTTTAACTTTATAAAAGTGAGCCACTTAAATTTAATAAAGTGAGATTGAATATTAAATCAAAAAGGTACGCTCAAATGAGAGGAATATTTTAAAAGAATATAAAGTACCTTAAATACTTTTAAATGTATTTAAATGATCTTTTGGGAAGTCGTGCCTTTTTGAGGAGAATATAAGGAGCAAAGAGGAATTAGAAGTCATTCACGGATTGATCATTTTGACATTATTTTCTTTTGGCTTCTTTGAAGTTTGTGCCTGAGACAAGGGTTTCAGCAATCTATCACCATTGGAGAGCGGCAATTCTTCAGTGTTCTACAATCTTGAAGCTGTGAAAGATCAACTGAATCATTCCCTGTGAGAGCCTCTTTCAAGAGTTCTATTTGTGCTTCATTGGATTTACAGAGAGATTCAAAAGTTTTTTGAGATTAGAAGATTGTTTCCGGATATGAGTACTTTCAATGTAATTTCATGATATGTATGATCTCTGATATAATAATATAATTGTGCTTTAGCATTTCTATGTTTTATAAATTTTATGCATTTTCTGGTAAACTTCTCAAGAAAACTTCAAAACATCAAACCAGCAGTTGCAAATTTAGATCAGGGAGAACCAAGGGTTTTCACCAGAGAAACGAGACTCACCCTGACTCACCTGGACTCGGTGAGTCCCGAGCCGAGCACCCCTGGCCGCTTCCTGGGAGCCCAAACGCAGACATGGCCGAGTCCGCCCACATCCTGGCCGGACTCGCCGGACGCGCCCCATCCAAGAGAGTCCCGAGCCCTAGATGCAGCCGACACAGCCAAGGCCAAAAAGGCCAAAAGAAAAACATAACTTAAAGTTTTTTTATTTTTATTTTTTTACTTATATTATCTCCTTAGCCCTAAAAGCAACCTCATTTCATTCATTTGGCAAAATAGGAGGAGAAGAGAGAGTTGTGTGAAGAAAAAGAAGAGATCATTGTAGGGCAACCAGCAAACTGTTAAAGACAAATCCAGGTTGTTAAATCATTTGGGAAGCTTCATACCAGCAAGGAGGTGCATTGAGAGCTCATTACCAGCAATTGGGAGGAGTTTGCATTGCATTCCATGCTAGATTTAAGAGGTAAGTTTGATTTTAATTGTTTTTTGTGTTTTTTAAACAAAAAATTCATTGTAATTTGTAAAATCATTGTTTTTTTCAGTTTGCATTTTTTTTTTACAAACCCTACTTGCAACTTAAATCATTTTAGAAACCCTACTTACAACTTAAATAATTTTAGAAACCCTACTTGTTATTGCAGCCACTTTCATTTGCAAATCAAACCATATTTTCACAATGTCTCAAAGTCAAACCCCAGGTAGAAAAGACCCTGCTTAGAAGCATGCTGAAATATATCCCAGAATGAAAAAAGGAGAGGCAAAATGTAAATATTGCAAAACAATATATCATGGAGGAATAAACAGATTGAAATAACATATTGCCCGCATACCTGTCCATGATGCAGTGGGTTGCACACTAGCATCTCCTAAGGCTGTTCATGAAGTGCAGGTGCAATTAGAAACATTCGAATTGCAAAAAGAAACGAAAAAAAGGCAAAGGGAGGAGTTGGTGAGAGTTGGACAGCCACAGGGACTTGGTGTTGTTGGAGATGCTTCTTCCATGCCTCCATACCATCCTAGTGCTAGTGCTTCTGCTAGTGCTTATGCTACCACACCAGCTATGCGTACTACTAGTGCTACTCCTAGTGTTGTTGGCGCTGCTACTGCTAGTGGTAGTGGGAGTGTTAGCATTGGCCCTAAAGTTCGTAAATCTAGGGTGGACTCATATTTTGTACCACACACTACTCATGGGTTGGAACAAGGACGTACATGATGCAACAAAGAAAACAATTGCAGACTTTTGGTACTATTGCACCATTCCCTTCCATGTAGCCAGGTAATTCTTTTTCATTTAATTGTTTTAAAATTTATATTTAAATTTTAGAATCTAGATGTATCTCATTATCGAATTCAAATTTAAAGCTAAAAACTTAAAACTTTTCATTTTACATTTACAATACTTATCTAAGTAACTTATTAATTTATTTATGACATATTTTAGGTCTCCTTTTTGGAAAAACATGGTTGATGCCATAACAATATGTGGGGTGGGGTTCAAAGCCCCTACTGAAGATGAATTAAAGCGCCCACTTTTGACTCAAAAGGTGGCAGATGTAAAAGCACAATTAGAGGAGCAGCGCTTGCAATGGACGAGGTCAGGTTGCACCATCATGACTGATGGTTGGACCGATAGGAGAAATAGGACGCTACTGAATTTTCTAGTTTCCTCTGGAGGTAATTGTACTTCTCTCAATGCATTGAAAAATTTGAAATTTGAATTTGATTTAGTGATTAATAATCTAATATGGTTGATTTATGTTTTTTAATTTATTGAATAATTGGTTTTAACTTTTGCTTATTTTTCTAGGTCACACCGTCTTCATCAAATCCATTGATGCTTCCATCCAAATCAAAAATGCCACATACCTTTGTGAGGTTATAGAGGAGGTGATAGCTGAGGTGGGAGAAGAGAATGTAGTTTAAGTGGTGACAGATAATGCAGCAAATTATGTTGTTGCTGGTAGATTATTGATGGAGAGGCACCCTACTATATTTTGGACTCCATGTGTCGCCCATTGCATTGACCTCATATTGGAGGATCTTGGGAAGCTCCCATGGATCAAAACATGTGTGGATTCCGCAAAAAAACATTTGCAAATTTGTATACAATTACACATGGGTGCTTAACCTTATGAGGAAATACACGGGGTTGAGGGAGTTGGCTCATCCTGGCATCACTAGGTTTGCAACTAATTTTATCACATTGCAATCCTTGATTCGGTCAAGGGCAGCTTTAAGGTGCATGTTTGTTGGTGAGGAGTGGTCTTCCTCATCCTATGCTACAAGCACAGTAGGGATTGTTGTGGCTGATTGCATTTTTTATGAGCTAGGGTTTTGGACACCAAAGCTTTAAGGTGCATGTTTGTTGGTGAGGAGTGGTCTTCCTCATCCTATGCTACAAGCACAGTAGGGATTGTTGTGGCTGATTGCATTTTTTATGAGCTAGGGTTTTGGACACCAACGGAGGTGTAATGCCCCGCCAAGCAAGCCTGAAGGATACATCACATCTAGCATTTATGGCACCAAATTTTTTTAAAAGTGCTTAACATACAACATAATAATCATATATCACATGATATGAAACTAAACATGAACTACATATAACAAATCCTTCGAGTTTACAAGACTGCATTACTTTTCACAACAACTTTATTACATTACATGAAAGGTAGTATACACCAGTATTCATAAGATAACATGAGCATGGTTAACACATTAATCAAAGAT